>RCUC01099096.1:0-88038 GCA_003697995.1 Taxidea taxus jeffersonii | reverse complement strand
AACAGAGGACTTTCTCTGTGGCCAACATAACCCGTTTTTCTTGGCCAGGCCAACATTTGACCTCTCTGTCCCCTAGGTCCTCCATAACAGGAATAACTTTTTCTCTCACTGTTGAAGACAGATGGCTGAGAGCAGTGCGCTGGTGCAGGAAGGGCTGGGGGTTGTTTTGGAGGGGGCTGCGGGCTTGCAGCAGAGTCCAGATTGTCATGCAGCCTCTCTACATGATCTTAAGTAAGTCCCTTCCCCTTTCTTGCCCTTTGTTTTCCATTCTGTACAGTAAGGGCTTGGAACCAGCTCCACATCTCCAAGCCCATCCCCTGGGACCCAGGGTGGCTGGGTTCCCCTGCAGACTCACTGAATTAGAATGAGGGAGGGGGAGAGTGGGTCTTCTTATTGACACCTCCCCTGGCCACCAGTCTAAAATGGTACCCTCCTCCTTCCTACCTCGCTCCCAGGGTTCTTTTCCTCTTTGTTGCCTGTAACTATCAGTTTCACTCATTTTGCTTTTTGCTACCCTCTCTTCCCCTGCTGGTATGTAAGCCCCATGAGGGCAAGGATTTTTTAAAACATCACTTATACTGAGGAATAATTGATGGAAAACACAATTTAGCAATTTTAAGTGCATACTTCAATGAATTGTGACAACTGTATACAGCCTCGTGACCACCACAACAATCAGGGTATAGAAGTGACATCACCCCAAAAAGTTTCCTTGTGCCCCTTTTTTAATTTAAAAATTGTTTCTTAAGTAATCCTTAAACATTTTTTTATTTATTCATTTGAGACAGAGAGATATAGAAAGACAGAGAACATGTGCAGGGGGAGAGGGAGAAGCAGACTTCCCGCTGAGCCAGGAACCTGATGTGCGGCTCAGTCCTGGGACCCCAGGATCACCACCTGAGCCAAAGACAGACGCTTAACCATCTGAGCCACCCAGGCACCCTCTTAAGTAATCTTTACACCTGGCATGGGGCTTGAAATCACAACCTTGAGATCAAGAGTCGCTTGCTCTAACACTGAGCCATCCAGGTGTCCCCCTTGTGCCCTTCCTTAGGCAGTCTCCTTCCTCCAGACCTGGTCCCTAGCAACCACTGATCTGCTTGTGCCATTCTAGGCTGGACTTTTCTGGAATATCATAGAAATGGAATCATTAAGGTGGATGGTCTTTTGTGGTCTGGCTTTTTACACAAAGCTTATACTTCTGAGTTTCCTCCAAGATAGTGCCTGTTTTAAGAGTTTGTTCCTTTTTATTGCTGAGTAGTATTCTAAATATTTAATTTATTTATTTGACAGAGAGAGAGAGACATCACAAGCAGGAAGAGAAGCAGGCAGAGAGAGAGGGGAAACAGGTTCCCTGCTGAGCAGAGAGCCCAATGCGGGGCTCGATCCCAGGACCCTGAGATCATGACCTGAGCTGAAGGCAGAAGCCCAGCCCACTGAGCCACCCAGGTGCCCCAGTAGTATTCTATAGTATGGGTACATGACAGTCTGCTTATCCATTCTAATGATGGACATTTTGATTATTTAACTAACCGTCAAAATAGTTTTTGACTGCTATGAATAAAGCCTCTGTGAACATTCCCGAACGTCTTTGCACGCACCTGTGATTTCATTTCTCTTGGGTAAATATTTAAGAATTTATTTATTTATTTATTTGTCAGAGAGAGAGAGAGATTGAGAGAGAGAGAGAGAATACAGGCAGGCAGAGTGACAGGCAGAGGCAGAGGGAGAAGCAGGCTCCCCGCAGAGCAAGGAGCCCGATGTGGGACTCGATCCCAGGACGCTGGGATCATGACCTGAGCCGAAGGCAGCTGCTTAACTGACTGAGCCATCCTTGAGTAAATATTTAGTAGGAGGATTCCTGTCTGGTAAACATACCTTCACAGATTCTAAAGTGAGGGCCCAAAGACTTTCAGTAATACTAGTTGAATGAGTAGTGTCCTTGCACCTGCATTTTTATGTATTTATTTATTTATTTTTAAATATTTTATTTATTTATCTGACAGACAGAGATCACAAGTAGGCAGAGAGACAGGCAGAGAGAGGAGGAAGCAGGCTCCCTGCGGAGCAGAGAGCCCAATGCGGGGCTTGATCCCAGGACCCTGAGATCATGACCTGAGCGGGAGGCGGAGGCTTTAACCCACTGAGCCACCCAGGCGCCCCTGAATCTGCATTTTTAATAAACTCCCCAGGCATAGTCAGGTGTGCGCTAGAAGATCTGGACTCTGAGAACCTTCGGCTCCAACGGGCTCCTTCTCTTTTGCCTTCTACCTTAGCCCCCGAGTGAACCCAGGACTGAGATTCGGATAGGTTATTCCCACCCCCGAGGAACTCGGGCCTCGCCAGGAATGTTCAGCCCATAGTCCCCTTCATTAGCTTTAGCATCACTAGGGCTGATAATCAGTACAGCAAATACACTGTTGCGAACTTGCCATTATGTCTCCTGTATCTTTTGACTTTTTATGAACCTGAGGTCTTCTTCCTGTCCTTCTGGGGCTAAGGCAAGATGACCTGCTAATTATTAGTTCATTTATTCCTTCATTCACGTATAACACTTTTACTTTTTTTATTATTTATTTTTTTAAAGATTTTATTTATTTATTTGTTAGAGAGAGAGAAAGAGCGAGCACAGGCAGACAGAGAGGCAGGCAGAGGCAGAGGGAGAAGCAGGCTCCCCGCCGAGCAAGGAGCCCGATGCGGGACTCGATCCGAGGATGCTGGGATCATGACCTGAGCAGAAGGCAGCTGCCTAACCAACTGAGCCACCCAGGCGTCCCCGTATAACACTTTTAAATGAGTCTTTTCCGTGCTAGGCCATGTCTAGGTGCTGGAGAGGCATTTGTGGAAAAGATAAAATCACTGCTTTCAGGGAACTTTCGAGGTGGAGAAAGGTGACAAGGCAAGTGTAAACAAATAAGACAATGTCAAGTAGCATTAAGGTCTGTGAAGAAAATACAACCGGGTGATGGTTGAAGGGAACTTTAGATAAGATGGCAGGGAAATGCTCTCTGAGTGGAATATTTGAAACCAGAAGGAATGGACTGTAGGACTATTCAAAGTTGCTCCGTAGCCACCAGCCACTTACGGCTGTGAACGGTGGCTGGTTTGTGTTGAGATGCAGGGTAAGTGTAAAATACAGACTAAAGTTCAAAAACTTACTATAAAAAACCCGCTAAAACATCTCACTGATTCTTTTTTTCTGTTGGCTACAGGTTGAGATGATCATGTATTGGACATATTGAATTAAATGAAACACGTTACTTATTTTTACTTTTTTCTTCTTCAACAATGTACCAAGTATTAAATGAAAAATTACGATGTATCTTGTATGTGTGGCTTGTATTCTATTTCTACCGGACAGGTGGGGTCCCGGGGAAAGGCATCCTAAGTAGAGAGAATGGCAAAAGCACAGGGTCCCTTTAGCAGGGAGCTGAAGGCTGCTGGAGGCAGGGAGCCAGAGAGAGTGGCAGAAATAGGAATGGATCCGATCTAGCAGGAGCGAGCTGGGTTTTAATTCAAGCGTCAGGAGGGAAGCCGTCGTAAGCAAGGACGTGGCTTGGTCTGAATTGTGTTCTAGCAGACCCCTGTGCCTACTGAGTCGGGAACCCACTGTCGGTGGGCCAGATGCAGGAAGGACGCTGGGTTCCGAGACTGTTGAAGCCACACGAATTTGGGGCCCTGCCCTCCCGTGGGACTCAGTCTCCTCCCAGCCCGGTAGGCTGTGGGTTCCTCGGGCGGTTCTTCCGCACCCGCAGCCGCAGCAGCCGCAGCAGCCGCGAGCGGCCGTCGACGGCAGGGGGCGCCTCCTCGATGACTCGGCGCTCGGCTGGCCAGGCTCCGGCGCGTCGCCCGCTCGATTGGTCGGGTCGGGACGGGCCGGAGCGCAGCTGGCCAGCGCCATTGAGGAGCCGGGAGAGGAAGCGCCGCGCAGTGCCGGGTCAGGCGGGCGGCCCGGGACACCGACAGGTACGGGCCGAGGCGGGGCGACGCCGAGCGACGGGCAGGGTCGGAGACTGCAGGTGGGCCGTGGGCCTCTGTCGTCCCGGCTCCGCTTCGGATCCGGGGCCGGGCCCGCCCGCGGGGAGCGCGCCGCTGGGAGCCCGGGGAGCCGGGCGTCCGGCCCTCCCGCGGTCTGAGCCCCTCCGGGGGCCCCGGGGCGTCTGTGCTCCCGACAGCCCCGAGCCCGCTGCCCTCACGGGGACCCCCCTGCATCCGAGCCCCCACGGGCACCCCAGGGACTGACAGGCGTGGCGCTGCCTGGCTTCTCGGGACCCCGGCGTCCTTGCCCTGGGAGTCGGAGTCCCCACCGGACCCGGCACCCTTTCCGGGGTCCCGGCAGCCTGGGGCCCGGAGATTGGGGGGCGGTGTCAGCCCGCGTCTCCCCGCCTGAGCCACGGTCTCCGTGCGGGACCCGTGTGCGAGCCCCTCTCCCTCACGCCCAGGAACGGGGGCGCTGGTCAGTTCCCCACAGTGTTTTAACCACCCACCAGCCTTCTGGGGTTCCGCTCTGGGTTGGGGACTTCAGGCCTCAAGCCAGTCTTTACCCCGCTCCCCGGGGTTACACCCAAGCTGAGTCCCTGCTTTCAGGTGCGGGACCCCGGCCGCCAGGCGCCGTTTCCCCCGGCCTTTATCTGGGGTTGGGGTCTCCGTTCCCTGGAGCCCACGCGGTGGAGGAAGGGCTGTGGGACCCTCGCCTTCAGGGCAGTCCCATTCCTGTGGGGCCCGAGGCCCCTTCTGCTCCCGAATTCTCTGAGCTCTCTGGCTCCCGCAGCACTCCGGCCCGGCCGGCTTGGGGAGCAGCGCCCTGGTCCCTTTGCCAGTCCTTCCTACTCTCAGCTTTGGCCGCCCCTCGAGGGAGGGGCCTGGCTCAAGGTCATGCCCGGCTGTCTGCCCGCCCGTGGGCAGAGCCCTGGTCCCCAGTGTCACCTACCCCACCTATTAGGCGAGGTCAGGTGCGAGTTAGTGCCAGGCGGCTGCCTGGAAGCCCTGGTGGACCCGAGTGTAAACACTTTGGGATCCTAGCCAGTCTGGCGGCCCTTCCTGACACCGGATTCCTTAAGGGAATCCTTGAAGTGGCTTCAAGCCTGGGTTAGATGCTTAGCTGAGCTAATAGACTCTTTCTGGCTTGAGTATTAATTTACTGACCAGGGCATTTACAGTGTTTCTCACCCCATCTTTTCCTTAATCTGTATTTTGCATTCTTCCTCCTTCAGAGGAAGTAGAGTCCGGCCGAATCCTGGGTATCAACTAACAGTTTCTCCCTCTACTGGGAGAGTATTTGTAGCTGGCACTTAATAGAGAGTTTGCTGGCATTTTAGGGGTGAAGGCGATGGCATTAACTTCAAAAATAAAGAGCACTCTGATTTTGGCTCCCTGCCTAAGTGTGTTTGGAGTCTATATAGTAATAGTAGAATAAGTCAGGTTCACATTTTGTTCTCACAGATTTACTTGTTTGAAGTTATAATATAGAAATGTTTCTTTTACCAGATTGTTAAACATTTCTTATTTTTAAGAATGTGTTCTTGTAACCTCTCCTTTAAGTAAATATATCCAATAACTAGCAAATTCTTAGTTTTACACAAAATATGGCTTAAAAATTTTTGGAAAGAAATCAGTATTTCATCAAATGCTATTTATTTACTTGTTTATTTTTACTGTCATTGATAGCAAATAAAAAGGAATCTTGCGGGAAGTGCAAGACATTGTTGATGAATAAAAGTCAGTCTTTCCTGAAGGTTCATTTAACTCTTCCATGGCCTTGTGTTTTGGGTCTTTGTTGGGTGGTAGCCTTTCATTTGGGATAAGTGTATTTTCTGGCACTAAGATGAATCACTGGGGGTGGGGCAGAGTGCCTGGAAAGGATCCTGAAAGGGCTGGTTCCAAGTGGGACACATGCCATAGCAAATCGTGTCCTGCATGGTGGGCTGGTGTCTGATGTGCTTGGCTCAGAGCAGGATTTGGAACTCACAGTTCCAACTGGGATCTGCTAGCTAGCTGAGCAATTTCAGAACACATTATTTATTTATTTAAAGATTTTATTTATTTATTTGTTAGTGAGAGAGAGCACGAGCACAGGCAGACAGAGTGGCAGGCAGAGGCAGAGGCAGAGGCAGAGGGAGAAGCAGGCTCCCTGCCAAGCAAGGAGCCCGATGCGGGACTCAATCCCAGGACGCCGGGATCATGACCTGAGCTGAAGGCAGCCACTTAACCAACTGAGCCACCCAGGCGTCCCTCAGAACACATTTAAACTTTTATGTCTCAAGTTCCCTCATGATAACTTATTACAATACTAAAAGTAACGTGTGTATTTTTTGCAATGCTGATAAACACAGTTTTCTTATAGGTAGTGGTAAAGCAGTAGTGGATATAAATACTGTAACCAGAGGATTTGGTATTTGGTAAATATTGGAACCAGAGGATTTGTATTACTTGTATTTGTATTACTTGTATTTGTATTACTGACTAAGGTAGTTCATTGTATCAGCATCGTCTGGTGCCTGGGTTCCTGTAATGCAGTTCCAGAACTTTTTTTTTTAAAGATTTTATTTACTTATTTGGCAGACAGAGATCACAAGTAGGCAGAGAGGCAGGCAGAGAGAGGGGTGGGTGTGGGGGGGGGGAAGCAGGCCCCCCGCTGAGTAGAGAGCCCGATGCAGGGCTGGATCCCAGGACCCTGGGATCATGATCAGAGCCCAAGGCAGAGGCTTTAACCCACTGAGCCACCCAGGCGCCCGCAGTACCAGAAACTTTTTAAGAACAGTGATAAACCTCTGCCTTCTCCTGTCATTTATGTTATTTTATGAATGATCTTGATGAACGAATTTGCACATTTGAATGAGGGAAGGCTTAAGGAGGATCATTGTAGAATACGAAGTTCATTGAAATCTCTTAGGGCATTTTTGCCTTAATCTAGGACAGGGTTTTTCTTTCTTTCTTACTTTTTTTTTTTAAAGACGGGGTTTTTCAGCCTCGGCCCTGTTGACATTTGGGCTGGATGATTCTTTGCCATGGGGGAGCTGTCTTGTGCATTGCAGGATGTTTAGCTCTTTCCATGGTCTCTACTCACAAGATACCTGTAGTAACCCCCAGTCATGATAGTAAAAAAATGTATCTAGACATTGCCCAGTTACACTTGGATGAGAACCTCTGACCAGGACAGTCTAATGCCAAGGTGAATTACTAAAGACAAGCAGTTTAATGGTCAGTTACATCGAAAGGAGAGACAACTTGGAATTGTAGGTATGTTTGGTATATGTATAAGTGACTGTTCTTTGTAGCTGTGTGAGAACTTGCACGTTTGATCCTTGGCTAACATGGGGCCTTACAGTGCTTGTCGCCCCATCGTTTTTAAACCTGTGCTTTTCATTCATCCACCTTTAGGAAAGGTAGCATAGGAAACCAGCTTAGAAAATCATCTAGTTGGGGTGCCTGGGTTAGGGTTAGGGTTAGTGGGTTAAAGCCTCTGCCTTCAGCTTGGGTCATGATCCCAGGGTCCTGGGATCAAGCCCTGCATCGGGCCCTTTGCTCAGCAGGGAGCCTGCTTCCCCCCACCTCTCTCTCTGCCTGCCTCTCTGTCTACTTGTGATCTCTGTCTGTCAAATAAATAAATAAAATCTTCAAAAAAAAAAAAAAAGAAAATCATCTGGTTTTCTGTTGATTTCCTTTTTTTCTTAGGTTCTTCTATGACCATGAGAGGGAGAAGTAAAGAATGATCCATGATTCTTAAACACTTTGTCTTGAGGATATAGTCATGTTGGAAGGTCTTGTAGCCTGGGTTCTCAATACCTATCTGGGAAAATACGTCAATAACCTGAATACCGATCAGCTCTCTGTTGCGCTTCTGAAGGGTGAGTGAGTACGTGTATCTCTTTTTGGTAAAGTTTGCCACTGCAGATGGCATTTCTATTTTTTTTTATATTCATTTTGTTGTACTGAGAATAATAAAACGTCATGCCCAGATGGCTTTGTACTAATTATGTGTAAAAGGAAATATGTTCTCTCACATGACGCTGATTATTATGACAGGGTAACTTTGGTGTGTGGCTGTATTGCCATAGATTTTAGGGAACTGTTAAATATTAAAAAGAAAAATACTGTACTGCTGGTGACTGTGCTTTATCCCAGCTAATTGTTTAGTTTTATGAAGCTTTTTGGAGGTGGCCATGATGTAGTGACAGTGGCATTGGCTTTGACTTCAAATCATGTTTTATGGGGCGCCTGGGTGGCTCAGTGGGTTAAGCCTCTGCCTTCGGCTCAGGTCATGATCTCAGGGTCATGGGATCGAGCCCCGCATCGGGCTCTCTGCTCAGCGGGGAGCCTGCTTCCTCCTCTCTCTGCCTGCTTCTCTGCCTACTTGTGATCTCTGTCTATCAAGTAAATTAAAAAAAAAATTTAAAAAAACAAATCATGTTTTATTACTTACGAGCTATGTGAACAAGCTATTGAGATTCCAAGCCTCAGGTTCTTTAGAAAGAACAAGCCGTTGAAATTCAGAGCCCCAGTTTCTTTAGAAAAGGCGGGTAAGGGACGCCTGGGTGGCTCAGTCAGTAAAGCGTCTGCCTTCTGCTCAGGTCATGATCCCAGGGTCACGGGCCACACGTTGGGCTCCCTGCTCAGTGGGAGGTCTGCCTCTGCCTCTCCCCCCTGTTCATGCTTGTTCTCACACTCTCTCTCCCATAAATAAATAAAATCTTAAAGAAAAGGAAAAGTGGGAAAGGTACTTCTTCAGGGTTGCTGTAAGGCTCAAACGGATCACATGGAATGACATTTACAGCTCCTGTCCTGCTAGTGTATAACAGACACCAAGTTGAAGCTTTAAAATATGTTACTGTGGGGTCTTTGATAGAATAAAGCTCGCGGCATGTTTACAGGCCTCCCTGGTGAGTGCCGAGACGGGATTGCATGCAGCGCAGGGAACCGGTGTGAGGATCCGAAAACCGCTTGCGTTTCCTTTTCATTGTTTTAATGGAAGTTCTCTTTGCTCAACTCAAACTGGAGCCCTTGAGCAAATCTAGAGAGAGGAGATAGTCAGTCTGCAAGTATGTAGCATCCCAAAAAGTGGGAAGGGGATCTCGGAGATGGCGGGAAGCTCACCTTCCTGAGGATGTGGATTTTGGCGTGTGGACCAGGACAGGTTAGTGGGCATGGCATTGGTACAGACTGTGAAGAGGGTGCCCGTGGCTTGCTTGTCCCCAGGAGTGTTGTTTCCACGTTTTTCTGACCCATCTAGACCTGTGAAACGACTGTGGCGGCCATAGGCTGTAGGGAGCTCTCCCTTCGGCCCTCCCACTCCCTTCCTTCCATTGGAAACAAAAGTACGTTTTTTTCTTCATTTCTAACTTCTGTCCTGACCTTTTCCTCCTGTCCTTAGGGGGGAGCTACTAAGTACAAGGTGAGAGTGACCAGTCTGTCAGGGAAGAGGATGTGTTCAAAGTACAAGAGGAGTGTCAAGCTCACCTCTTGGGTCACTTACTGAAGTTCTCGTACGCGCTGTGAAGCTAACCAGGTTGCACAGGGCGGGGAGCCGAGAAAGGGAAGCGCAGACCATAACCTTGTTAGTAAAAGAGATAGGATGTTTGCCGCAGAAGTGAGTAGATAGAGATGTGTGGTATCCGATGTATCATGGACTCTACACTAAACAGATTTCTAATCTGTTTTTGAGTATATCTTGTAATGACAACTGTATGTATCTTTCTGATGCTTCAAAGTGCTTTTCTGTGCTTCTTGTTTAAAAAATATTCTCTTTGCAGAATAGAAAAATAATTTCTCTTTCATAACCAATGTTAGTGTGGTGCCCCATCCTCATGGATTCAAGGCACCCCACAAAGCTTGGAGCCATGAGCATCGCAGTTATAGGTGAGCCCCGTTTGGAGGCAGGGGGTCTTGCATAGGAATAAGAATGTTATTTCAGTCCATCTGTAGATGTTTAGTGTCTGAGATGCCGAGAAGACGGAGCTAGTGGTTAAGAGTATGAGTTTTTTTTTTTTAAAGGTTATTTTTATTTATTTATTTGACAGATGGCGATCATAAGTAGGCAGAGAAGCAGACAGAGAGAGAGGAGGAAGCAGGCTCCCCGCAGAGCAGAGAGCCCGATGCAGGGCTCGATCCCAGGACTCCGGGATCATGACCTGAGCTGAAGGCAGAGGCCCCAACCCACTGAGCCACCCAGGCGCCCCAAGAGTATGAGTTTTATAGCCAGACTGCTTTTTTTTTTTAAAGAGAGAGAGAGAGAGAAAGCGGGGTGATGGTGGCGGTCGTGGTCGTGGTGCAGAGGGAGAGAAAATTTTAAGTAGGCTCCTTGCGCAGTGCAGAGCCCGGGTTGGAGCTTGATCTCCTGACCCTGAGGTCACGACCTGAGCCGAAATCAAGAATGAGATGCTTAACTGACTGAGCCCCCCAGGTGCCCCAGTCGGACTGATTTTGAATCCCATTTCCTCCATTTGCAGTAACTTGGGCAGATTATTCCAATTCTTACCGAATTCTCAAATTCTTCTTTTCTGTAAATTGGAGAGAATATGAACTCTCTCATGAGGTTCTGAGGACTAGACATGAATGTAGATCCGAGAGCTTAGAGCCGTTCTGGGCGTATAGTGGGCCCTCAGTTAGTCATCATGTCCCGTCGCCATGATCGTCAGCATATGATCGGCTTGGCTGGGACTTCGAGGGTGGATTGTGCACACATACTAAATGTAATAAAAATGCAAAATAGCAAATGAGTATTCGAAGGAGAGAGGACTTGTATATGACTTTATTTCTTCCGTCTCTCTGCAAACACCACGGAGCACCTGCTTTGAGTACGGACGGCTCTGTGCTATGGAGTGATAGAAAACGTGGGGACAGGAGAAGATACCAGGAGCTCAGGCATAGGATCTGGGCCTGGTCTCTCCACCTAACAGCTGTTTGTGACTGAGCAAGTTACCTAAGCCTCCTCTTGCCACTTGAGATCAGACAGACCTGGTACGAACTATAGTCCTATAGTTACCAGCTTGGTAATTTTTTTTAAAGATTTTATTTATTTATTTGGCAGAGAGAGAGAGCTCAAGCAGGAGGAGGGGGAGCAGCAGAGGGAGCTGCAGGGCAGAGGGAGAAGCAGGCTCCCCGCTTAGCAGAGATCCCAGTGCGGGGCTCGATCCTAGGACCCCGGGATCATGATCTGAGCGGAAGGCAGACGCTTTACCCACTGAGCCACCCAGGCGTCCTAGCTCTGTGATTTTTAAGCAAATTGCTTACCTGTGCACCTAATTTTCCTCATCTCAGAATGGAGAACAGAATGGTATTTCCTCATATTGTTGTCAGCTCTTCCCCTCAGGCTGGCTTTCTGGGTGACGCAGGGCTGCGGGAAGAGAGGCCGGCAGTCATCAGTGCTGACTGAAAAGCCACCAGCCTCTATGTGTACCCCAGTTCTAGGGCCTCCGCTTCTTGCTCTGTTAAGCGGAGGCGTTTTGGGAGGAGACGTCCGGGAATAAGCCTGCACGTTATCTGCCCAGAAAGAAACGAAGAGCATTGTCATTTATAAAGTCCGGGGTCCCTTGAGGGACCTTTCCCAGCGGGGCCAGGTGTGGGTGTAGATTTGAGTGTGGGGAGCATCAGCGAGCCTTCCGTCCAGAACCACAGACTGGCTGGCCGCTGCTGCTGTTTTGCCTGATTCCTTTGTTTCTGTCGTGCTGGAGGCTGCCCTTCCTTCTCGTGCTTTCCCCGGGTTCTTCTTCCTAGAGCAGCACTCCCGCTCTCCCGCAGTTCAGCGTTAATTTTTCCCAGCGTGGGCTACCTCCCGCTCCTTCCACTTCTCCAAGGTGCACAGCAGCCAAGGAAACCTAGTGCCGTCTGCCTTTGTGACAGATTTGGGTATTGAAAAATAGGGCAAATGATTCAAATTGCAAATGATGCTCTTCAAAAGAAGAAATCATATACTTTCCCCCTTTAAGTCAGTTTCCACTGTTGAGGAACAAGTTTCACACCCCCTCCCCCCCGTGATAATTTACTCCCCAAATGTGGAAATATAGTTGTTTCCGGGCTCTCTGGGGTTATTAACTTCTCCTTTTGGTTAGTCTTAGGCTACGTGGGGACCCTCGTGGGGTCGCATGTTCCTGCAAAAATCTAAAACGTAAGCTGGTTGCATTTGCCCAGCATCTGCTCAGCTACTGGATTTGAATACCTTAGAAGCCAATTACCCTCAAGTCTTGAGCAGTCATTTAAAGGAAAAAATAATTGCTTCTTGTATTAGTTTGTCTTTGGCTGGCCTGCCTCTCTTCTGAGTTCCTGTACCAGTGGCTCCTGGGTGGTTGTCTGTACTCCCTGTTCCCAGAAATTGCCTTAAGTTGGGCAAAGAGTTTTGTAGAATGATGGCTGTCTGCTCCGCCCTTTAGAATGGGGACCCTGCCTTCTCTTTTCATATTTCCAGCGGCCAGCACAGTGCCTGCTGGGGGTTGGGTGGGTGGCGTGTCAGTATGGATGGGTGACTTCCACAGCTGGGAGAGCGAGGCAGGGAGCCTTGGCTGTTCAGAGACATCTGGTCACTCTCGGCTTAAGTCCTGTAAAAGCTGGGTCTGCAAGGGACCTTCAGCAGTGGTTTGTTCTGTGCTCTGGAATGGGTGATTAAGCCTGCAGGCGCAGACGTGGAGCAGAGCGTGTGGAGCGGGTCTGTCCAGAAGGGAGCATGGAATTCTTTTTGATGGCCAATTTTATTGAACTCTCTTGGGCTCTCAGATGTTGTGTGCGATAGACGCATTTGTTGGGGGAGGGGAGTGGCTGGAGCTTGTTAAAAATTGCAAATTTCTAAAAAAAAAAAAATTTTGCAAATTTCTGTGTTTCAATCCCAGTGGCTATCTTGCAGGGGGCCCTGGAGCCTGCATTTCTTCCCAGGTAGCTCAGATGCTAATGGTGGTCTGGTGAATATTTGCCTAAACTAGGGGTCTGCACACTGGCCAGCTGCCCAAATTCAAACTGAGAATGGTTTTTATATTTTTAAAGGCTTGTGAAAAAAACCCCAAAACAACAGAACATACAACAGATACCACAAAGCTTGAAACATGTACTACCGAGCTTGTTATAAAAAAGATTGCTGCCTACACCCTTCACCTGCTGGTGAGCTTCAGCTGTCAGAGTGGGATGGGCAGGAAACTGGTACAGACAGCATACACAGGCCGGTCGCAGTGCTACCCCTGGCTTTTTCTAGCCAGGCTGAGCTATAAAATTCCCTTTAACCTTCAAAGATTTGCACACAGTAGGTGCCTACTGCCTGTGTTGGGCAAACATTTCACGCTGTTGTTTTATTTTTCAGGTGCTGTTGAGTTGGAAAACTTGCCCTTAAAGAAAGATGCCTTGAAAGAACTGGAGTTACCGTTTGAAGTCAAAGCCGGTGTGTGGAACTCTGTGGGAGAGGGATGCAGTCTTCCACTGCTTCTTCCACTGCTTGGGCCAGGAAAACCCAGAGTCCTTGAGTGTGGCTGTGTTTGAGCAGGAAGAGGCAGGATAGGAAACAGAGTTTCGATCAGTCCTCGAGTGTGGCCTTTTCTATCAGGATGACCTTGGGGCAGCAGTGGGGAGGTCAGGTGTTTCCCAGACCTACTGAATCAGAACCAAGCATGTGTCAATGAACTTGTGTGTTTAATAAGTGCCCCCGGTGATTCTTACATTTCTTGAAGTGTGAGAACTTCTGTCCTAGATATGGGGGTTCTTATTTTTGGAGAATTAATAATATTACTGAGAGATAGTTTATTGATTGGAAGGTGCACTCTGGAACGGTGTGCTTGGGTGTATATTCCATTACTTGCTGTGTTCTGGCGGTGTGGCCTTGGGGAAGTTCCCTCACCACTCTGTGTGTGCTTCTCAGTCTCTAAGAGGAGGTGATATTCCTTGTACCTAAAACAGAGGGTTATGGAGAGGAATACGTGAGTTAATGCATCAAAATTACTTGGAACAACGCCTGGCACACTTAGTAGAGGCTTACAGTTATGATAGGAGTTCTGCAGTTCCTAGGTTTGGTGAAGAAACAAGAATTGTCCTGGAATAAAAATACCCAGCTGGCTCGGTCAGTGGGGCCTGCGACTTTTGACCTCGGGTTTGTGAGTTCGAGCCCCATGATGGGTGTAAAGATTACTTAAAAATAAAGTCTTGGGACGCCTGGGTGGCTCAGTTGGTTAAGCAGCCGCCTTCGGCTCAGGTCATGATCCCAGCGTCCTGGGATTGAGTCCCACATCGGGCTCCTTGCTTGGCAGGGAGCCTGCTTCTCCCTCTGCCTCTGCCTGCCACTCTGCCTGTGCTCGTTCGCTCTCTGTCCCTCTCTCTCTGACAAATAAATAAAAAAAATAAATAAATAAAGTCTTAACAAAAATTCTTTATTAAATGGCCGTGTATAAAATTAGTCCCTATTCAGACACCCGGTCATGATTCAGTAATAGCCTGTTGATGCCAGTCTTTCCATTATTTTGGGTACCTGTATTACAGTAAAATGCAAGTACAATGCAAATCAGTTGCTTGGTGGAGGAGGGTAGAAATCTTGCAAAAGACTCTAGGCTTTCTTGAAGTCAGTTCAAGTGATGGGTGTACTGCCAGAATCCCAGGCAGAGACACTGACAAATTAGAATCTGAAAGAAACTCAGGAGTGATGATACCCAGGGTACTTCCAAAAATTATTCTTTGAATATCAAAGGATTAGGAGAGGCTCTTGGGGAATATTGATGAAGTTTCCTAATATTTTTGCAAAAATGACCCTATTTGTACTTGTTCTGCAAAAATTAAATGAAATGTCAACAGTAACAGAGGTTCTATTTTGCTGTCACCTAACTTATCAAACATGCCCCTTCCCCCTAATGACTTAGGTTAGAATTGCAACTGTGCACCAATTATTATTAAACTCTTTGTGGTGAAAATTTGTATTTGGCTTTAGTTATTAAATAGAAAAAGTTTACTTTCATTTTTCTAGATAAAATCCAAATTAAAACATTTTTTCATTATTTATTGCCACATTTCTTAATTTATTACACAAGCACTTGGTGTTAATATTGTCTTATCTTCAACAGATCAGTTGCACTTGAATTCTAGGTCCTAGAGGGTAGTGATTATTCTGATAATGTATGTTTCTTTCAGAGGGAGCATACTAGTTGGGCCATGTGGATCTTCGAGAGATCCCGTAGGGCAGTTCAGATACTCTTAGGTGTCACTCCTTAGTAGTGACTTGGCTCTTATTAACTGAATTTAAAGAAGACCTGTGTCCTAGGAGACTAGGCTAGACTTGGCTAGAAATGGTAGGACTTGGGAAATCAGTATCATGGTTCTAGCTGGTTTCACGTCAGTCTGGGTTCTTATGAAGAATCAGGATTTAGTATTATTACCCATGTTTCAATTGATATATTTAAGACTGGACATATTCAAAGTCTGGTAGTTCCCAAGAAGGGCTTTTCAACCAGCCCACGAATAATGGACAAGAAATGAGTTTCGAGCTCATGGGCTTGGGCAGGTACTTTGGGGAGAAAGACACTCCAAGGAAGTTTAAGAAGTAGTTCAGTTGGGGAAGAGGCACTTCGTGGAGGAGGGCTGTTGCATTTGATAGGGTCACACTGCGCTTTTTCTTTTTTCCTTTTTTTTTTAAGATTTTTTTTTTATTTGAGAGGGAGAGAGAGAGAGAGACAGAGATAGCCACAGAGATAATAAGAGAGAGAGCACAAGTGGGGAAGGAGAGGGAGAAGCAGGAATTCCCTCTGAGCAGGGAGCCTGACACAGGTCTTGATCTCAGGACCCCGGGATCATGACTGAGCCAAAGGCAGACGCTTAACCCACTGAGCCACCCAGGCGCCCCCCACACTGGGCTTTTTATTGTGCCTTGTTCTTACAGATCTCAGCCTACTAACTTTCTGTTTCCCATGTATGAGAACCTGCTGCCTGTTCTCTCAGTCTAAAAGATAAGTGGTAAAAGTCCCTATGCTTCTTGTAGAAAACTATAAGAATACAGAAAAACTGTAAGAAGTGAAAACGTATATGGTATATGGGCACTTGACAAGACTTTGCTTTCCCCAGGCCTGATTGGGAAGGTAACGCTTCAGATTCCCTTTTACCGCCCCCACGTGGACCCCTGGGTGATCTCCATCTCCAGCCTTCACTTAATCGGAGCCCCTGAAAAGCTAGAGGATTTCGACGATGAGAAGGAGAGGCTCCTGGAGAGGGAGCGCAAGAAGGCTCTGCTTCAGGCCCTGGAGGACAGATGGAAGGCAAGGCACACCCCCTCGGCCACCAGGCCGGCCGCGGTGAGACAGACAAACCGAGCAGAGCACTGGATTTGGCTAACCCCCAGCTCTTTCCTTCGTAGAACGAACGCCAGCGGAAGGGGGAGTCCTACTGGTATTCAGTCACTGCTTCCGTAGTTACGAGAATTGTGGAGAATATAGAAGTAAGTCCTCCTGACTTTGGTAAAGTATGAGCAATGACAGGGACTTCTCAGGCTTAACTGTGCTGTGCCTCTCAGTACCTTGTTTCTCGTGGGTTCGACTGAGACGGGGTGTACAGAGCCTTAGCTGACGGCTCTGGCGTGCCCTCTTCCAGGCAGTGCCCAAGGAAAACCTGAAAAGCTCGTCTCCAGCTCTGGCCGGACAGGTTTTTCTTGCTTCAGCTCGTGTGAGTAGGAGTTTTCCTTTCACTCTGTATTTCGCATCGTTTTTTGAAAGTTGGACTCTTACCTGCTGAAAGGATGTGTACCTCCTTAGAAGCCGGGTCACCTGAACCTTCACGACTGATCATTTCAGGGCCAATCACTTCACCTCTCTGGTCTCAGTTTCTTCCTCTGTAACACAAGGGAGGTTGCATACATGCTTTCTTAGTGGTTACATAGTGAATGGCGAACAGCCTGTGGAGGTGTTGAGTCTCTCACTGATGGATCTGGTGGCGGTTTGAGGGGTTTACAATGTCGGGGCTGTTGGCCATGTTTTCTGCTGTAATTACAGTTTTGGTTCGTCCTTGAAAACTAGATCAGGGTCCATGCTGATTTTTATGAGTGCCATAATAGCGAGCCTGTACTTAGTACCTGTGGGGTTTTCCTGCATTGCTAAGGTGCACAGGCCGAATGGTCTCAAGGTATACGACTTCCCCCGCGAATGCAGTCTGGGATTGTTGGTTTCGTGACGGTCATAATGTTGACAAAGAGATTGGTACATGTGAGGTGAGCGCTTTGAATTCTGTTTCCGGCAGTTTTATATATATGTATTAGCTGTCATTTCAAATAATCCATCATTATTGTTTTTACTAAAAGCTTTGTTGAGATTTAGTTCACGTCCCGTAAAGTTTACACTTCTAGTGTGTACACTGTAGTGTTTTTACAGGGTTTACAAAGTGCCTAGATTGCCACTCCGTAATTCCAGACCACTCTCATTACCCCCAGAGGAAACTCCGTACCCACTGGGTAGCCTCTCCCGTTTCTCCTCTGCTTCCAGCCCCACACAGCCCCTAAGCTTTCAGGTCAGCGTTTTGGACATTTCATATCCATGTGATCGTACACCGTGTGGCCTTTTGTGTGTGGCCTCTTGCACTTAGTGTCATGCTCTCAAGGTCCCTCCGTGTTGTGGCACGGACCAGGACTCGATTCCTTTCTGTGACCGAATAACGGATTCGGTCAGAGATGCGGACTGTCCAAGACAAAGTTGAACGTGTGTGAGAGCGGTGAAAACAGATTTTATTCGGTAACTGCTGACAGAAGGGGAAAGCGCAGAGCCCTGTTCCAGATTACACAGAGGTGGCGGGGCCTTTTAAAGGGAGAGTGAGGCAGAGGGTCCCGTGGGGGAGGCCTCAGGTGGAAAATGACGAAGGGTCGGTGTCCCCGTGGTAAGGCCAGCTGTATCCGCTGGCTGGGCTTCTGTGCTCCCGCAGAGACTGAGAGACGGGCCCCGTCCTCCCTGACGATTCCATTTCAAAGGAATGGCTCTCAGCTCCGTGGTTATGGGATACAAACACATCTCATAGGGACAGAGGAAGGATGCACAGTTGTAAGCCCTTTCTGGTAAAGGCGCTGAGAAAGGGAGGTCGTCCAGGGACCTATTGTCGGGCTTTGGCTGGAACGGACAGCCCTGAGCTTTTCCAGACGGGAACAGACGGGAACACAGGATGAGGCTGGAATGTCCCAGGGATGCAGGCTTAAGGTGCTAGAAGCCGTGTTAAATGTGGTCCCATCTCTCAGCGCAGCAGGTTGAATGGAGCGTTCATACCGAGAGGTTTTGTGGGTTTGGGGATCTACTGCATTTCGTTTATCGGCTCGTCAGTTGATGGACTTTTGAGTTGTTTCCACTTTTTGCCTCTTATGACTAATACTGGTGTCAGCCTTCATGTTTATGGTTTTGTGTGAATGTATGTTTTCAGTTCTCCTGGCTAGATACCCAGGAGTGGAACTGTGGGGGTTATATGGTAACTGTGTTTAATTTTTCGAGGAACTTGCAAACTGTGTTCCAGAGAGGTCGCACTGTTTTACAGTTTCAGCGGTGATGTAGGAACATTGTAATTTCTGCACATCCTCACTGATACTTGTTGTCTGTCCTGTGGTAATAACCACGGTAGTGGGTATGAGGAGCTCCCTTGCTCTGGTTTTGATTTGCATTTTCTTACTGACTAATGCTGAACACCTTTCCATATGCTTATGGTCACGTGTATATCTTTTTTTGGAGAAATGTCTATCCAGAGCTCTTTTTTGTTAGAAAAATTGGTTTATTTGTCTTTTATTGTTGAGCATTTTGCTGTTGTTGTTTTTATTTTTATTTTATTTTATTTTTTTCTGTTGTTGTTTTTAAAGATTTTATTTATTTGAGAGAGCGCAAGCAGCGGGGAGGGATGAAGGGAGAGGGAGAAGCAGGCTCCAAACTGATAGTAAGCCCGAGGCGGGCCTCTATCCCATGACCCTAGGATCATGACCTGAGCTGAAGGCAGATGCTCTACTGTTTGAGCCACCCAGGTGCCCCAAGAGCTCTTTATATATTTTGGATTCTAGTCCCTTATCAGGTGCATGATTTGCAAATATTTTCTCCCATCCTGTGGGTTGTCTTTTCCCTTTCTGTTACAAGTTTTAATTCACTGAAGCAGAGTGTCCTTTTTGTAGCCCTCCTCCAGTAGCCAGGGGAAATGAATAAGTATAAAATGTATGTGTCCTGCTGGTGTTCTTGTGTCTAGATGCGGGGACACGGAGGCAAGGTTAAGATACCCTAAGAGAGGGCAGGCCAGTTATCTAGATCCAGCAGTATTTCTTTTGGTGTTTTTTTTAAAGGGGCCTTATGAAATGGTTTAATTAAAGTATTGTAGCTCTTTTCTGGAGGTAGCACCAAACACAAAGAGATGTCGTCCATGCCCTTTGTGATCTTAGCTCTCAGGATTGTGGTTATAATTCCTGTACCATCAGACATGTGTGTGCTGGAAGCATTTGTATAAACTGCCTGCTGTGACTTTCTAATGCTCCAGGGCAGTTGACGTCTGCCTGTAGTATTCTACCTGTAGCACATGTCTAAGAGTGTTTTCCTTTGTTCTCCCCTTTGCAGTTAAAAATTCAAGATGTCCATTTGCGCTTTGAAGATGGTGTCACCAATCCATCTCATCCTTTTGCATTTGGGATCTGTATTAAGAATGTGTCCGTGCAGAATGCTGTGAATGAGCCTGTGAGTATGAACTGCGCTTGCAAACCAGGAAGAAAGCACTGGGTCTTGGGACTCTGGGGCTCTGCCTTCGGTCATTGCATGTTCCCTAGAGGAGGCCGCGTTCTTTATCACCGGGTTCTTTGGTGGGAATGTATGTTTCTTGTCTGTGTCAACAGATTAATTTGCCGAAGTCGGGAAAAGGCCAGTTTTCTCTGACCTTTCTTTATTTCACTCCTATGTTAAATGTTGATGTGATCCCTTTCATTTTGTACACAAAGAAACTGAGTCACAGAAAGGGTTTCAGCTTTGATTTTCTTTTTTTTTTTTTAAGATTTATTTATTTATTTATTTATTTGACAGAGAGAGAGAGAGAGAAAGAGAAGTCACAAGTAGGCGGGGGTATGGGGGGCAGTGAAGCAGGCTCCTGTGGAGCAGAGAGCCCGATGCGGGGCTCCATCCCAGGAACCTGGGGTCATGACCTGAGCCGAAGGCAGAGGCTTAACCCACTGAGCCACCCAGGCGCCCCTCAGCTTTGATTTTCTTCTCATGCTGTGTGTACTCCTAGGGTAAGCTTGTTCTGTTTCAGAGAATCAGCCATGCCCTGGGAATATTTTTAATGCCTTCCACATCTTGAACCCTGTATCCACCTCTCTTCTAACCTTCTTGTTCATGTCTTTAACTACCTATGGGACACCTCTATGGTGTTTTAGGCCTGTCATAAGCAAAATTACCCCATTATGTTCCACTGGCCCCTTATACTTCCCTGAAACCAACTTCTCCCCTTTATTCTCTAACATGTTGCTGAATGTTAAAACAAACAAAACTAACGTCTTTTGAGCCCTTTTATGTGCCAGGTACTGTTCTTAGTGTTTTACATGATCTACCTCATTGGATTCTCAGTACTTTTCACCCCCACTCTTAGCCTCACATTACATACAGCTAAGTAAGTCAGGGCACAGAGGGGTGGAGTGGCAGAGCCGGGTCTCGAACCCACATGGACCAGCTGCAGAGTGGGGGTCGGCAAATGGTGGACTATAGAGCAAAGCCCATCCACACTCTGTTTTGGTCCATAAAGAATGACTGGATCATGGCCACACCTGTCGTTTACGGATTGTTCGAGGCTGCTTTTCTGCTCCAGCGGGAAGAGTTGAGTCATTCTAGTGGAAACCGTACAGTCCACGAAGCCTTCCTCTGTGCTCTCTGACCCTTGCCGGAAAAAGTTCGCCCCCCCTGCTCTGGAGCATGGGTTCTTAGCCACTGTGCTGAGCTCCCCAAGCCTGTGCTCAGCCTTCTGGTTCTTATTTCTCAACCTCTGTATCCATCTGCTCACAGCATATTGCCAGTTTTCCTTGCAAAGTGTCTCAAATATGTCTCTTCCTGTCGTCCTCCCTGTGACTGCCTTCCTTCAGGATCCTGTAAGCTTTGGCCTGAGCTCATAAAACATTCGGTTTTCATGACTTCCTTGCTTCCATCTCCGGCCCTTGATTCTTTCTAATGCAGTGCTTTTAGAATAGTGCTTTTAATTTAGTGCTTTTAGGTGTCTCTTCCACACCAGGGCACACCACATTTGGCCAAGGCCCTGCGGCCAATGCATGCGGCTGCTGGGGGCTGGAGGTGGTGAGCCAGATCTTTCTTAGTGTAACTTGAGCCTATAAACGTGCCCGTTTCCCAGTACACTCAAGACTCTTTTGCACTGTTGCCAGAGTCCTTCCTGTTTCTCAGACACATCCCTGACCCTGCTGGCATGCCTGCACCACAGCCCTCAGTGGCTCCGTGTTTCTTTTTTTTTTTTTTTTTTAATATTTTATTTATTCATTTGACAGAGAGAGACATCACAAGTAGGCAGAGAGGCAGGCAGAGACAGAGAGGGGGGAAGCAGGCTCCCTGCTGAGCAGAGAGCCCAATGTGGGGCTCGATCCCAGGACCTTGGGATCATGACCCGAGCCGAAGGCAGAGGTCTTAAACCACTGAGCCACCCAGGTGCCCCTGGCTCCGTGTTTCTTAAAGTATCAAGTCCATACTCCTTGGTGCGGCATAGGCTGCCTTTCCTAGCGTATTCGTTTCCTAGGGCTGCCTTAGAAAATCACCACAAACGAAATGAATGGCTCAAGACGACAGAAATTTATTTTCCTGAGTTCTGGAGGCCTGAAGTCCAGAATCAAGGTGTTTGCAGGGTCGCTTCGTCTGGAGGCTTTGTGGGAGAAGCCGTCCCTCCTTGCTTCTCTTGGTTGCCTTCGAGTTTCTTGCCTCCTGGACATGTGCCTTCCATCTTTGTCTCCATCTTTCTCCCCTGGGTGTCTGCCTTCTCTTCTTAGAAGGACCCCCGTCATTAGACCAGGGCCCACCATCATCCAGTATGACCTCGTTTTAATTGAATTACATCTGTAAAGACCCTGTTTCCAGTAACATCCCCTTCACAGGTTCTAGGAGGTCATGAATTTCTGGGGTGTGGTGGGGGGACTACTTCATCCAGGACACCTAGTAGCATTGCAAGCTGCTTTCGTCAGCACGTAACTCCCCACTCCAAGTGTGGGTACCAGTCCTGCCTTCCGGCCGTGAGTACGGTGCTCCCGTCACACAGATGGAGTCGCCATCCTCTGAAGACACCAGGCCTTCTGTGTGGTGGACCTGATGCTTCAACATGTGTCCCCATCCTTGCCCCCTACCCTGCCCGGTGCCCAAACCATATACATCTTTTGAGGCTTATCCACGCAGCGACATTTTCTCTTTTGCTTGCTCATAGCCTCTTATGTGTTTTTCTTCTGCTTCCCTCTGCTTCGTTAAAATCGTTGCATGTTTGTGTTCCCAGTTAGCCGGATTTTGAACACTGTCAGAGCAAAACTGTGTTTTAATTCAGTTTTGTATCCCCAGCACCCTTGCAAAGTGCCAGTGCATGCCTCCTCAGAAATGGTTGTTGAATGGATGAATGAGTTTGTGAATACAGAGAGTCATGTTTTTTTCCTTCCCTGTTTTACCGCAGGTACAGAAGTTAATGCGGAAAAAGCAACTAGACGTGGCAGAGTTTAGCATCTACTGGGATGCCCACTGCACTTTGTTGGGGGACTTGCCCCAGGTGGAGTTACAGGTAGGATTCCGGCAGAACAGAAGTAAAGAGTGTGGGGCCTCCGCCACGTAGGTTTCTGTTCTCTGTGGCTCCGGTCGCCATTCCCACATCCCTCTTTCTCCTCGGGCCTCCAATCTCTAGTGGGTCTGCTTGATGTACTGCATCTGTGTGTAGTTCGGAGCAGTATATAGTGTTTTATGTATGTTTCATGTTTGTATCGCAGGCTAGGTTTCTTTGTTTTCTTTTTTTTCACTTAAAGTTGTATTTTTTTTTTAATATTTTATTTATTTATTTGATAGAGATCACAAGTGGGCAGAGAGGCAGAGAGAGAGAGGAGGAAGCAGGCTGTCCACAGAGCAGAGAGCCCGATGCAGGGCTCGATCCCACGACCCTGGGATCATGACCTGAGCCGAAGGCAGCGGCTTTAACCCACTGAGCCACCCAGGCACCCCTTAAAGCTGTATTTTTAAGATCCATTAATGTTGCTGTTTCTGTTCCTGGTTCATTGCTTCTGACTCCTGCATCATATTCCGTGGCATACATCTAACATACTTACATATTCTTTAAACCATCACAGACTCGACGTCCAGATTTTATTTTATTTTTTTTAAAAATTTATTTATTTATTTGTCAGATAGAACGCAGGAGCGAGCACAGGCAGACAGAGAGGCAGGCAGAGGCAGAGGGAGAAGCAGGCTCCCCGCTGAGCAAGGAGCCCGATGTGGGACTCGATCCCAGAACGCTGGGATCATGACCTGAGCCGAAGGCAGCTGCTTAACCAACTGAGCCACCCAGGCGTCCCTCGACGTCCAGATTTTAAATGAACAAAACACCAGCTCTGACTCTTAGGGAAGAGCTTTCTTATTCTATGTATATTGGATCTTCACCTATGGTGGTATTCCTTTAAGAAATACTTAGAAAGGCATTAAAATCATGGGACATAAAGTATTATTGTTTGTGAAGGATAAAAATTCCAAGTTTAATCTTTTGGTAAAGAAATTGTGGGTGGTTTAAGTAGAATGCAGAAAAAGGACTCATTTTTCCCCCTTACCTAAGATTTTCTTTGGCTTGCATGCTGCTGTGCAGAATGATTTTGTTTTGCTAATTTGATTACATAAATACTGTACATCCTTATAGAGAACCACACGCAGTTATAGAAAATAAGAACAAAGATCTTTATGATGACTGTGGAATAGTCTCTAAGGTTTAGTATTAAGTTTAAAGAACTGGTGTAAGGCAGCATGCATGCCATTTGTGTGAGAATGGTTAAAAAACCAGAAAATCACGGGTCTGTCTGAATATAGGCAGAATGCCTCTGCTGCGAATAATTGGGTGGCTGGAGGACAGGAGACAGAAGGAGATATTTCACCTTTTTTTGCCTTTCAGTTTGAACCACATGAATGTTTTACCTGATAAGAGATACAGATACAATTTTTAAAAAATGCTAGAGAGCTTTAGATTCCTAGTTTGGTCCTCGTTTGGGATTCTGAGGTAATACACTGTAAATTAAGTAGTATACCAGCCTGTGACTTGATCCTGAAGACATTCGCCACAAGGACAGACATTCTTGTGACCCGCAGGAGGCCATGGACAAGAGCATGGAGAGCCGCGCGCATCACTACATCCTGGAGCCCGTGTGCGCATCTGCTCTCTTGAAGAGAAACTGCTCCAAAGAGCCCCTGAGGTCTCGGCACAGTCCCCGGATCGAGTGCGACATTCACCTGGAGACCATCCCCTTGAAACTCTCTCAGGTACTCTCTTTCTGCCCGGTGGCTTCTCCTCTCCCCCGGGGGACCAGTAACAGGGGCGAAGGACGCGCGGCTATAGAAGGGTCTCGATACTTCACGGCACCCCAGCGGGAAAGAAAGTGCCCGGGACACCAGTGTCGTGGCCGGTGTAGCACCCGCTGCGTGTCATACGGTGGGGCTGGGCCGTCATCCAGTTAGTTTTGATTTGGTTCTGCTGCACGGACCAGAGTCCGGGCCGTACAGCGAGCAGGACTCCTGCACCGTCCGCGGTCGGAGAGAAGTGCCACGTGCTGCAGCGTGGTCTCGGGTGTGCCCTGGATTTCCATTCAGTGGCCTGACCAAGGCGGATCATCCTCGGTAGAGATGGGCGTCAGCCGAGTAGAAGGAACAGGTCAGTATTAACCTGGTTGCTCTCTCTCAACCTCTGCCGAAAAGCTGCAGTACCGGCAAATCGTGGAGTTCCTCAAGGAGCTGGAGCGGAAGGAGAGGCAGGCCAGGTTCCGCAGATGGAAGCCCAGAGCGGCCGTGTCTGAGAAGTAAGCAGCCGCGAGCGACCTGTGCCCCTCACGTGCATTGTGCAGCGTGGCTGTCCTTGTCCGTGGATCCCCTGGCACGTGGCCGGAGCTCGAAGACAGTTGGTTTTTCTGACCTTCAGAGTGTCATTTCTGTGGTTGACCTGCATGGATGTCCTGTCTGTTTCGTTGCTGTTGGGGGTTTACCCTCAGGGAGCGCGCAGGGGAGTTAAGGTCCTCTCCGTCTCACTTAGCGAGTACACCAGTGCTGCCCTCGTGGGATCTGTGTCGCCAGGAACTTCGTAGTGATCTCGGAGCCTGCTTCCCCGTGTCCGTGCTCCCGTGCTGTCCCGGCAGCATTTAGGTAGCACACCTGATAACTTAGGTAGCAAAAGTCAGTCTTCTCCTATTGCAGTGATAGACTGGGGCGGGCCAGTGTATTAAAAATTTTCAAGATCCCGTGTATTTCCATGGCTTTCCCGGAGTATGCCATTTTATAATCTTTCGTGTCCAAATCCTTGCTAGTTCTCTTAAGATAGTCTTTACCCTTTAGTCACTGGTTGATTGTGTCAGTGGACAGCATCGCTGTTACGGGTGATTCAGGCCAATTGTGTCCTATGTTATTATTGACGTCGACATGGAGAATCTATCATTTGATGTTCTTTGTGTGAGAAGTAATTAACACTGTTATGAAACATCCCAGCTGCCGAGAGTGGTGGTATTTTGCTCTGAATGCCAACCTGAACGAGATCAGAGAGGAGAGGAAGCGCTGTACCTGGGACTTCTTGTTACACCGGGCCCGCGATGCCGTGTCTTACACCAACACATACTTCAGCAAGCTGAAAGGAGGCTTGCTGCATGCAGACGACAGGGTGAGGGGACTCTTGTTACCTTCATTGTTTCCGGGCTTCCAGTGGGAGTGTGGGGAGGCAGATCAGTTCCCTCACAGGACTTGTAGGGGTTTGTGAAGGTATCCAGTTTCCTTGGAGCTCTCAGACCTGTTTTGTTTGGTTTTGGTTTAATCCAAACAGGAGGAGATGCGTCGGATTGAGGAGGAACAGAGCTTTGAGGAGTTGAAGATTTTGCGCGAACTGGTTCATGAGCGATTTCACAAGCAGGAAGAACTGGCGGAGGTGAGAAATCCCCCACGAGAGGGTACGCTCGGACGCTCCACGCTCAGAGAGCCTCAGTTCCCACGGGCTGTGCTGCTCGGTGGGGGCGGAGGGGGCCGCAGCGGAGAAGAATCCGTGGAACATCTCCGCTTGTTTCTGTCTCTGGGGCCTCATATTTGCTCATTTCTGGTTGACGCAGAGCCTACGAGAGCCTCAGTTGGATTCTCCGGGGGACTCTCCTGGGGACCCGGAGACGAGTGGAGGCAGTGGGATGCTCCAGTACCTTCAGTCATGGTTTCCTGGCTGGGGTGGCTGGTATGGGCAGCAGACCCCCGAGGGGAGAGTGGTCGAGGGGCTGTCGGCAGAGCAGCACGGACAGTGGACTCCCGAGGAGATCCTAGGTAAGGCGGGCGCGGGCCTCCACTTGTCTGCCCTTGGCTGTTGTGAAGGGAGACGCTTGGTTCGTGAAAATTCGTCTGGCATTGGAGCAACGGCCCGTGGTGTTTGTCAAATAAAAGAAGGAGACATTTGTAAAACAGTTCATCTCGCATTCGTAGCTTCAGATGGAGGAAGTTTTTGAGAGAGAACTTAGCTTGCAGCTTCGTTGCCGCATTGGAATAAAGAGCACAGCTTCAGAGCTGAGCGGCAGCGACTGTAAGAGAACGAAGCAAGTTCAGGAGGCTTAAACTCTGAAGCTGGAGGACCAGTCCAAAGCCACTCTTTAGAGCCGTGCTTGCCACACGGTAGCCGTAGTCACAGATAGGCCAACTATCTACTGTATTTTAAAAAATATTTGATCGGGGGGCCGTGGCTCAGTGGGTTAAAGCCTCTGCCTTTGGCTCGGGTCATGATCGCTGGGTCCTGGGATCAAGCCCTGCATCGGGCTCTCTGCTCTGTGGGGAGCCTGCTTCCTCCTCTCTCTCTGCCAGTCTCTCTGCCTCTTGTGATCTGTCTGTCAAATAAATAAATAAAAATCTTAAAAAAAATACTTGATCGAAGCAAACATACATAAAACACACACGCCGTACTTACATAGATCGGCGGCTTCCGGAGTGAATATTCCTGTATAACCTGCGCGCTGATAGAGAAATAGGACACAACCAACACCCCAGTGGGCTTTGTGCGTTTTGTACGCTGTCCTGCATGTTACAGTCTTTTTCCTGACTTGTAACGCCATCAATTTGACGACCCATTTTCTAACAGATGGCTATTTAAATTCAGATTAATTAAAAATTAAAAGGAAAAAATTCTTTTTTTTTCCTCCTCAGTTACACTAGGCACACCAGCCATGGAGCTCAAAGGCGCCTGTGGCTCGTGGTCCCTGAGCCCGCCTTGGGGACGTAGCGCATCTCACCGTGTTGGGCAGTGTGGCTTATGCTGGCCTCTGTCCTGAATCTTCACATCCTCCCTCTCAGAGAATGAGCTGATAAGATCTCTCTCTCTTTTTTTAAAAAGACTTTAAAAACTTATCTATTCATGAGAGAGAGAGGCAGAAGTAGAGGGATGTGGGACTTGCTCCCAGGACCCTGGGATCACGACCTGAGCCAAAGGCAGGTGCTCAACTGACTGAGCCACCCAGGTGCCCCTGATAAGATCTCTTACAAAACACTGGGATCATTTTGCATTGGGGATGAAGCAGTTGTTCATGACTTTGGAGTTCTTCCCTGAACAAAGGGGAAAACTGTTCAATAATGTCATCAGCAATGTGATCCGTGGGGCCAGTGGCACTTTTTGACTTTTCCTGTGTGCTCCCCTAATGTCTTTCCTTCCTCACGCTCAGGCACCGAGGAGTTCTTCGACCCCACTGCCGATGCGTCCTGCCTGAGCGCCTACACAAAGCGGGACCTGGTGTTTGCCACACTGAACGTGCAGCTGCAGCGGGGCACCGTGACGCTGCTGCATCAGGAGCCGGGCGGCCCGCGGGCCGAGGAGCGCGCCTTCATGCAGCTCGAGTTCTCAGGTGCTGCCCCGCAGAGCCGCCGGCTGCTCTCCCCTGGCCCCGGCATCCGCGCGAGTCTCCCTGGTCGCGGTCCTCACGTTCCAGCAGGCTGCTGTGAGCGCGGGATGGGGGACGGCAGAGTCACTGGGGAAGTATGGGGCTAGGTGCCTGCGAGCCCCCGATCGGGGCATTCACCAGCCGGTGGGCACAGAGCCCTGTGTTCCGTGTGTTTGTAAAAGACGTTATTTCATCTGTATCGTGGATTCCCTGATCCTGGACTCGGCCAGCCGCACCGTAACTCGTGCCCAAGTGAAGCTTACCTGCTGGAGGGCCTGGCACACAGCGTGGGGGCCGCTGTAAACCATGACGTCACCAACAAAAAAACCCAAAATGCGAACCGCTTGGCACTAAGTAGACCATGAGAGGGGCACGTGGGCGCAGCGCCATGCTCTCTGGGTCACCCTCGGCTGTGAGCGTGCACGTTAGGTGACTCAGATTAGTTTCTGCTGCGCACATGTCCTCAGAAGCACCGAGAGGCTGGATTGTGGGGTCGTAAACTAGGTTTAGTGCGTAGGTGAATTCACAAACATGGAAAACCACGGATAACGAGGACTGACCGTGTTTCACGTGTTTGTGACTGAATTAAAGGTGTACTAGGCAGATGCTGGTTTTTTTACATCTCACACAGACTTTTATTTTGATGTAGAAAATAGCCGCTTATCTCAGTAATTTAAAGGTAAGCAACCAAAAAGAAAAAAAAAAGCCATTTTGTTTGATTTTATCATCTTGAGAGCGGACATATCATCAATTTAGTGTGACCCAGCAGATTGCTTGAACTCAATGGTTACATGCTCCGTTTAGAATTCATTCTGTGAGGAAACTTCTGATATTCCATGTGTAGTTACAGAGAGAGATTTATACAGACCCAGTGATACATGGATAGGATTTTTAGTTCTACTTCCAAGGCAAAAGACATCACGATATTAACCATCCTCTGTAAAATATTAATAGCTCAGACTTGTAAGATACTTCAGGCTGTCATGGCGTAGTATCAACTCTTACACTGATATTTTTGTAGATGTGAAGCTGCTAGCAGAGTCTCTTCCTCGAAGAAATTCCTCCTTGCTCTCAGTCCGGTTGGGTGGACTGTTTCTTCGAGACCTGGCCACAGAAGGCACCATGTTTCCCCTTCTGGTGTTCCCGAATTCAGTACGTACGGCAGTGGGATGGCTGCTCCGTCCCGGGTGGGGTGGACTCTGGTCTGTCTTAGGTGAGCAATAGGTAATACTAACTCAGTTCATTCTGACACTCGGTCATGTTGAGAAAGATGGGCTGATTAAAAATAAACTTGAATTTAGTAAGGTTTTTTAAGTTGCCGGAGAGCGAATGTTGGAGGGTTTTACGGCAGTGCCTTCTTCCTCTGCTCTGTCGTAGCTGCCATGGAGTAGTTTGCTCTGTTTTGGAAGAAAATGCCATCAGCACCACTGTTTTCTGCCTTTCAAGGTCACTGTTCGCATCTCCTCTGTCTGGAGTTCATTTTCATGCATTCTGACCCTAAGTCACTGATAGAAAGTCTCATCTTTTTCAGAGTTCCAGGAGAACCACTTCAAGTTATCTATGTATTTATAATCTTTTATAGTCAACATTCTTTATTAACTAGATCTTTTATCTTATTAAGTTGGAGAGGTACGATCAGAACAGCTGAGCATGTAGCTGCTTGCTCTGTCTGATGTTTTTCAGGGGGAGGTTGCGGAGAGCTGGGAGTACAGTGTGAGCGTCTGCAAAGCCTTACGTGCTTCCTGCTCATTTAGGAATCTGTCATTAAACACGCTCACTGCCGAGGAGCAGAGTAGCATACTGACCATTTTAGCTTAGAAAAAGGCACAAAGGGGAGAGGTCAGTCTGCAAGTCCTCTCACCCAGTGTCAGGTGAGTTTTGACTTAGAGTGCTGAGCAAGAGCAAATCCGCCGTGCGGGACTGGAGGAAGTGTGTGCACGGCCATTCATCCCTTCTCACCTGACATTCGTGCATTTTGTGTGTGTTTTAATAGCAAAAAGAAGTTGGCAGAGTCTCACAGTCTTTTGGTCTCCAGACAACATCTGCAGACAGAAGTGATCATAACCCTGGTAATTTGTCGTACGTTCTTAAAACTAATCCTTAGAGATAAGATGATTACAGGTCAGTGGTCTTGGTCAGTCGCAAGAGGGAGTGTGTCCCATTTTGTTGCAGCGGTTTGTTGTGTGGCTCCGTGTTTCTCTTGGAGACCGTGTTCTCTGTTAACCCGGGTGTGACCAGTGTCCGCCTGTAGTGCTTCCCGGGGCCTGGGTTTCCGTAATGGGAGTGAGTACAGCAACCTAGTCTTGAAGATTCCTGTCCAGGCGGTCCTCATTAGGGTCTCTATTTTATAAAATTTTCGTAAGTGAGAGCTAATTGGAAAATAATTTAGAAATGTCTTTTTTCCCCAAGATTCCTTACAGGTTATCAAGAATAAGGTGATTATTTTTGCTGTGTTCCATTTTCTTTCTCTGGTTCTTCCCTTCAGCTGCGGACCCAGATGACCCGGTCTTTGAGATGCTGTATGAGAGAAATCCAGTGCACAGCCATTTTGAGAGGCGGCTGAATGTCAGCACGAGGCCCTTGAACATCATATATAATCCCCAGGCTATTAAAAAAGTAGCAGACTTTTTCTACAAGGGAAAGGTTCATACCTCAGGTTAACTTTTTTGTTTGTTTGATCTTATGCTACTTTCTATAGACATCTTTCTTATCATTTTTAGTGCTTTGGACGAGGGTTATCATACACTGAAGTGACCTGGAGTGGTTGGAATCAGAAAGGCCTGGAGGGCCGGTGGGTAGGGTGGTCCTTAGTTACGGAAACAAAGGAGATGTCCTTGGAAAGTTACTTTTCCAAAAGGGACCATCAGTATTAAATATTTTCTTTGTCTCTGCTTCCATTTAGCGTGCTTTAAAAAATTGCTTCCATTCTATTAGGAGGGTGGTTTCCCTGGCTACCCAGGATACTCTAGGCCAGTGAATTTAGGAGGAACGTTCAAGAACTTCCTTCTAGATGGCGGGGTCAGTGGTCTGTTTCACCTGCTTGGCGCAGTGTAAAATACTGCAGAGCTCATCCCTGCGCTGTCCTCTGTCATCATTGCCTTATTCATGCCTCCCTTCGTTCCCAGGAGAGATTTGAGACCGTAGGAACAGAAAAAGCACTCTCGTTGACAAGCAAAAACAATAGTCCTTTCCTACATGTATCCCCTCTCTCCCTCCTTGTAACAATGGAGCCATTTTAGTTTTTGGACCAGTTTTTGAGTCTTCATGTCAACAACAGCTGTAAACGCTGTGGCTTTATTGCTCTGTCACTGGTAGAATATAGAAGGCATTTCCTTCCAAATCCCACTTTCTCTTTTAACTTGCTGGTATGCCTTCAGGATGTAGAATGTTCTGGGATCGTTCAGAAAATGGTTCCAGAAAATGCTAGTGACTTAGGTGCCCCCGCCGCCCCGCCATGGCTGGGCCCCCATCGTTGCCCCCCTCTGGTTACCGCACGCAGTGCCGCCGCAGGTGGGAGCAGGAGCCGCTGTACGGACGGTTTTTTAGCTTCGGTGGGAAATGGTGCCGAGAACAGATGTGGCAGTGGTCTTCTCCACCCAGCCGCTTGAGAATTCTCACTCTCCCGTGCGTCTCTAATCTCGCAGGTTTTGGCTATCAGTCTGAACTTGAGCTGAGAGTGGCAGAAGCTGCCCGAAGACAGTATAACAAACTGAAGATGCAGACCAAGGCGGAAATCCGACAGACGCTCGATCGCCTGCTGGTGGGGGATTTCATCGTGAGTGCGGCAGGGCCGGCTCTGCCTCTGTCAGCTTCTTCCCCTCCTCCAGTTGAGCTCGCTTGTTTCAACGACAAGCCTGGAGTTCACTGAAAATAGGAAATCCTTCTTAGCTAGCAAAAAATAAAATCTCATGGCCTTGACAGGCTGTCAAGAATACAAACGAATGGGGGCACCTGGGTGGCTCAGTGGGTTAAAGCCTCTGCCTTTAGCTCAGGTCATGATCCCAGGGTCCTGGGATCGAGCCCCGCATCGGGCTCTCTGCTCAGCGGGGAGCCTGCTTCCCTTCCTCTCTCTCTGCCTGCCTCTCTGCCTCCTTGTGATCTCTGTCTGTCAAATAATTAAATAAAATCTTAAAAAAAAAAAAAGATTCTCTCTAAAAAAAAAAAAAGAAATATTTGAGCTTCAGTGTTTATTGGAATTCCACAATTTTGACAATACCGTGAGATAGTAAATCCTCTAACTATAGAAGCCGGATCTTTCTTAAGCCGTGAATCACCACAATCAAAGAGCAGACAACCCCAGTCCCATAATTTGCTAATTTTTTTTCCTCCCACTTCAAACATTTGCCTGTGGTAATGTCTCAAATCCTTCAGCATTTGGATGTACTTTTGTTTTAAACTTTTTGCTCTGATACCATTGACCTTAAAGTGATCCAATAACCCTGAATACGGCTTTCAGAAAGCCTTGAGCCCAACCGGTAACGCTGTTTAGTTTTCGCAGTTGTGGTTACGTGACTTCTGGTTTATTTTCTACAGGAGGAGAGCAAAAGGTGGACCGTGCGACTCGATATTTCTGCCCCTCAAGTGATCTTTCCTGACGATTTCAAATCCAGGAACCCCGTGTTAGTTGTTGTGGATCTAGGGAGAATGCTGTTGACCAATAGCCAAGGTACGGTGTGAATGCGAAGTGGTGAAGACAGACCCCGCAGGGGTTGATCTGCCTATGCTTAACCAAGTAAAGCTTAAAAAATGCTTTCTTGGGGCACTTGGGTGGCTCAGTCAGTTAAGCATCTGACTCTTGATTTCAGCTCAGCTCATGAGCTTAGGGTCTTGAGATCGAGCCCCGAGTCGGGCTCCATGCAGAGGGTGGAGCTGCTTGAGATTCTCTCTCTCTCTCTCTCTCTCTCTCTCTCTCTCTCTCAATAAAAGGGCTTTTATGACATCTTAACCGCAAAGTTCACTTGTTACTTCTTTTATGATAGCTGTATTGGGATACATTTTAAAATGGGCAGTTCAGTTGTTGTTGGGATATTGATAGAATCATGCAATTTACTGTGTTACCTAGTCCCAGAACGGTTTCATCAACCGGGGAAGACATTCCAAGCTGTTCTGCTGTCACTCTCCATTACCCCTTCTCCTGTGCCCTGCCAACCATTAATTTCCTGTCTCTGTGGATTTGATTCTTCTGAACATTTCATACGAATGCAGTCATGCAGTTGTGGCTTTTTATGTGTGTTTCTTTTCACTTAGCCTAATGTTTTCGAGATTTATCTATGTTGTAGCTTGTTGTACTTCATTCCTGCCTGTGGTTGAGTAATATTCCTTTGTGTGAATATACCATACCTTTATTAAGCGTTCGTCAGTTGGTGGATACTTGGGTTGTTTCTGCTCTTTGACTACCACGAACAATGCTTTATGAACATCCGCATACAGGCTTTTGTGTAGACGTATTTTCAACCTCTTGGGTATTACTTCTGTGTGGAGTTGCTGGGTCATATGGTGACTTTGTGTTTTACATTTTGAGGAACTGCCAGATTGTTTACCAAAAGGGTGGCTGTTATCTGTCTTTTAGATTATAGCCATTTTTTCTTTTTTATGAATGTGAAGTAGTGTCTCATTGTGGTTTTTATTTGTATTTCTCATGAAGCACTTTGGATTTTAAGAAACCCTATTTCTCAGAACTTCATTTCAGAAGTAGAGGTTTAATCTATTTAGGGATATTAGGGGCATATATAAAAAGAGACTCCTGGAAGGTGATTTCATTACTATTACTAGATCTAAAAAATATTTATTGTTTACCTTGAGATGGGCAGGAAGAAAGAGGATTCATGGGGTGAAAGATTGAGGAAGCTTCTCAAACAATCTCAATCTTACCTTCACTGAGAAGACCCAAAAGAGAAGAGGTAGAGGATTCGAACAGGAGTGGGAAAGTTTGGTGCCATGGGGAATGTTAAAAGGAAATTAGATCTGAAGAAAAGGACCTCACACCACGGAAAGCACCTACTTGAACTTGTAAACCGTAAACATGGAACGGAGACGTGGGTGACAGAACCCAGTGGTGTGATTTTGTAGTTGACTCAGCCCTGAGCAGTAAAAAACTGGACTGTGGAAGCCTGTGGAAGAGAAGGGTTGGGTTGTGAAATCAGGCTTGGGCGTGATGCTGTGAGCTTGCGAGCTCCGAGCTGGGCATTCGGGGTATTGTTGAGTGAGACAGGTGAGGCCTGAGTTCCTTTGAAACATTCGGTGGGGGAACCAAAGGAGCACATAGACAGATACAGGGAAAGGTGAACAGACAGCTGAGAGTGAGGTAGGACTGGTTGGGGGCAGCAGTTGGTGGCTGTGATGGGGAGGCAGGTCATTGGTTTCTGCTCCCCGACCTGCGTTCCGCGGTCAGCAGGCCTCCATCTTTCCTCTCTTGCATTCTGATTTCACAATTACTACACAAGTTTACATCGAAGAAATGGTAAAGTCAGAATATCATGCTTAGAGTTTTCATCCATGTGTTTTTTTAGATTGGGGTTGGTTGATTTTTCGCTTTTTCCTTAATCGTTACGTTAAAGGAAAGAGTAAGGAAGGAGCAGATGTATACTTTGCATCTTCTCTTTTTTATCTGCAGATGACTCCAAGAGGAAAAGTGGGGATGGGCTAGCATCTGAAGAGGACCAGTTGAGTGACGACGAGTATAAGACGCCCCTTGCCACACCTCCCAGCAGCCCCCCTCCCGAGACAAGCAGCGGTAACGGAGGGAAAACAGCGCCATTTGCTGAGATGGAATTCAGCGCAGAGCAGCTGCAGGCACATCTCATGAGCACGAAGATGTATGAGAGGTACTCCCTGTCATTCATGGACCTCCAGATCATGGTCGGACGAGTGAAGGACAATTGGAAGCACGTCCAGGATATTGACGTGGGACCAACGCACGTGGTTGAGAAATTCAATGTTCACCTCCAGTTAGAACGTCGCTTGATTTATACTTCAGATCCCAAGTACCCCGGAGCCGTGCTCTCGGGCAACCTCCCAGACTTGAAAATCCACATCAACGAAGAGAAAATATCTGCTCTGAAGAATTGCTTTGCTCTCCTGACCACCCCAGAAGTAAAGGCTTCGGACACTCAGTTTAAGGAGAAGATTTTTCCGCAAGGCGGGCAGCGGGGCAGTTTGCAAGACTCAGTAATGAATTTAACCCAGAGCTTTGTGATGCTGGAGCAGCATACCCGGGAGGTTCTGGTGGAGTCACAGCTCCTCCTGGCCGAGTTTAAGGTGAACTGCATGCAGCTTGGTGTGGAAAGCAATGGTCGGTACATTTCTGTGCTCAAGGTGTTTGGGACCAATGCTCACTTTGTGAAGAGGCCTTACGATGTGGAGGTCTCCCTGACCGTTCACGGACTGCTCCTGGTGGACACGATGCAGACGTACGGTGCTGATTTTGACCTTTTGATGGCTTCGCATAAGAACTTGAGCTTCGATGTCCCAACAGGAAGCCTCCGGGACAGCAGGGCCCAGTCTCCTGTCTCTGGATCCAACGCGGCCCACCTCACCAGTGCGGCCACACTGAATGACCCATCGGCTACCGGTGTTTCACTTGACAAAATTCTTACCAAAGAACAGGAGTCCCTCATCAAACTGGAATATCAGTTTGTGAGCTCAGAGTGCCCGTCAATGAACTTGGACAGCACTCTTCAGGTGATTTCATTACAGGTGAATAATCTGGATATTATCCTAAATCCGGAGACAATTGTGGAGCTGATTGGTTTTCTTCAGAAATCTTTTCCCAAGGAAAAAGATGATTTGAGCCCTCAGCCTTTAATGACTGATTTTGAAAGAAGCTTCAGGGAAGAAGGAACTTACCAAGCTACATATGAACAGAACACCGAGGTTGCCGTGGAAATCCACAGGCTGAACTTACTGCTCCTTCGGACAGTAGGGATGGCGAACGGCGAGAAATACGGCAGAAAAATTGCAACAGCGAGCATCGGCAGCACCAAAGTCAACGTCTCAATGGGTAGTGTATTTGACATGAATGGTTCTCTCGGCTGCTTGCAGCTCATGGATTTGACTCAAGAGAATGTTAAGAACCAGTATGTGGTCAGCATTGGGAACTCCATAGGCTATGAAAATATCATCAGCGACATTGGCTACTTTGAATCTGTATTTGTTAGAATGGAAGACGCAGCCGTGAGTGAAGCCCTGAGTTTCACCTTTGCTGAGAAATCCAAACAGGAGTGTCTTCTCAACCTCAAGATGGCTTCCTTGCATTATAACCACTCTGCCAAGTTTCTGAAGGAGTTAACGCTGTCCATGGATGAGCTAGAAGAAAGTTTTCGAAGTATGCTGAAAAGCGCAGCTACCAAAGTCACTACGGTACTGGCTACCAAGACGGCCGAGTACAGTGAGATGGTGTCACTCTTCGAAACACCAAGGAAGACTCGGGAGTCCTTTATCGTAGAAGAAAAGGAAATGTGTGGGTTTGGCCTTGCTGGGTCTCACTCTGACACCGTAAAGCTGATCTTGAACATAAACATTGAATCCCCTGTTGTGTCTATCCCTCGGAAGCCCGGGAGTCCTGAGCTGTTGGTGGGACACTTAGGACAAATATTCATCCAGAATTTTGTGTCAGGAGACGATGAATCCAGAAGTGACCGTCTGCGGGTAGAAATTAAAGACATCAAGTTATATTCTTTGAACTGCACCCAGTTGGCAGGCAGGGAGGGTCCTGGGTCCGAAGTAAGCCGGGGGTTTTGCTCTCCTTCCGGCTCTGCCAGTGCCAACAGCCAGGAGGAAGCTCATTTCACCCGACATGATTTCTTTGAATCTTTGCATAGAGGTCAAGGTGAGAGTGTAAATCTTTTGTCTCATTTTGTCAAAAGATTCCAAACCCAGTATACGTGGTACTTTGCATAAAACAACAATGAAAACCTTTTCTTTTAGGATTATCCCCAGTGAATATTTAATCGAATTTTAGATAAAGTTTTAATAGAATTCCTCCTGTCAGGTTGGTATGTTTTCAGTTGTTCTCATTGGATACCATAGTTGGCAAAATAGGAATTTTTATTTTTGTTTTTTTGAAGTGGCCTCTTTTAACATCGGATGAGTGCCTGTTTACAGGGATGCTTCAGAGGATGGGGTCCGTTAGAGTATTATTTAATTTGGTCAAATCCATCTGATTTTTTCAGTTCTAAGCTGTAGATCTTTGCTAGTTAAATATTGTAGTCCAAGATAGCTGTGGGGGTTGACAAAGGTGGGATGTGAAATCTAGTCTGTGGATATGATATTTTCCTTTCAGTATTCTATCATCTTCTGTAAGGGGTTGGTCCAGGGTTCCAGGAGTAAAATGCCTCCATTTATGTTCTCGATCTGATCTGCTAAAACCGAACACTTCAATCTATTTGTCTTGGCATCCACAGACATCAGCCTGGCTCTCCTTATCGGTAAAGAAATTCATGCCTTAGAGGGTTTCTCCATCTGTGGTTCTCAGATGTGAATGTGCCAGTTCACTTACATCCTTACCTAAAGGTTGCTTCCTCTGCTTGGGATAAAAGGTGTTCACTTAGAACCTGATACTCTTCTTGATTTTGATGTCAGCCCAGTAAGAGGGATCAGTCTGTCATTGAAAGCTGGGCAAGGATGAGCACTTTGGTTTGGAAAATGCTGGCTTGGGAGGCTAAGAGAAGCTTAGATTCTGGATTAAGCCTGGATTAATGTTCACCACATTGTGTTTTGAAGCCACTAAATGGAGTATGTCATGGATATATTGTTTCTTTTTGTGTATACATTTAAGTTGTACCTCTGTTTGCTCTGAGTTTTGGTTTGGGTCTTGCTATGAGTTTACACTCAGTCTTAGACCCCAGGTGCCAGCTGTTCTGCCCTTTGGGTCTAGGGGTAAGTCACAGGCTCTATTTTATACACCATATACTTCAGCAACAATGCAGTAAATATTAGTATTTCCAGTCTGTCATTTTCTCTCTGTTATGCCAGCTTTTCACATCCTGAACAACACCACCATTCAGTTTAAACTGGAGAAGATCCCTATAGAGAGAGAATCTGAACTGACTTTCTCCCTTAGTCCAGATGACCTGGGAACTTCTAGCATCATGAAGATCGAAGGGAAATTTGTCAACCCAGTTCAGGTAAACATGTGTTGATTTTCATGTCTGGGCAGTTGAAGTCCTATATGTACTTTATGTCATAATAACATGTTCGTATCTTGTTATATTATTTGTATATATAAAATGTTAGAAGGAAAATACATAAATTCAGGGAGACACTGTGACTGCCTATTACTGTTGGTAACTTGTTCTGTGAGTGTGGAGCCTTTTCACTGTCCTTTCCTCGCTGGGGAACCTGTTTTGTTGGCTCTCTGCATGTGGAAGAATGGTGAGTTCTGTAGAGGGAGGAGGCAGATCATTAATTCTGTTGCCATTCAAAAACAAGCAGAGTTATTGCTTAAAAAGTCAGAACCTGTCTTTCCCAGGAGGATATAGTTCTTGTCACTCTTTTGACATACTTGGCTCAGCCTGTAAAACAATCTGATTATTTGAGCTGTTAACAGACCCTCTCAAGGGAGAATTAGTCTTGCCCTCTTTGAAATGAAATGGGCCCAGACAGGGATTTCATATGTGTGTGTGTGTGTGTGTGTGTGTGTGTGTGCGCGCGCGCACGTGCTTGGGTGTAGTGAGTATGCCCGTGTGTGTATGTGTCCACAGCTGTCCTATTCCCTTCAAAAGTGTCGTTTCTCCTGCTTTCACAGGGACGAGCACAAAGAGCATATCATTATAAAACAGCAGGGACAGGCGATCTTAGGACAGTGGACCGTAGCCTTGGGCAGTAACTGGTCACTAGTCTGTATCTGGCAACTACTCTGGAGAAACTCAGGAGTCCTGTTCACAGAGCACATGTACCTTTTGACATCAGTGGTTCCTGGATATGGGTCCCTGGGTGAGAGAAGTTTGCCCAAAGCTGTCCCATCTTGGCTAAACTTTTGCATTACCAGTTGTGGCTACTAGGGTGATTTTTTCAACTTAAATCTAGCGTATAGCATGAATTCTGTTGGATTATATTGACTTACTGTTTTATGGTTGCCATTCACTTACTGTGGTTTTTGATGAAAACCTTCTAAAAATTATTGTAAATAATTCTTTAAATTATTATTTAATAACTAATAATTTTAATAATTTTAAAATATTTTATTATAAAAAATTTAAAACATACACAACAGTGGAATAGTTTTTTTTTTTTTTAAGATTTTAGTTATTTATTTGTGAGAGAGAATGAGAGAGAGAGAGAACACGAGAGGGGAGAGGGTCAGAGGGAGAAGCAGACTCCCCACTGAGCAGGGAGCCCGATGTGGGACTGGATCTTAGGACTCCAGGGTCATGACCTGAGCTGAAGGGAGTCACTTAACCAGCTGAGCCACCCAGGCACCCAACAGTGGAATAGTTTAATGAACCTCGTGTACCCATCACTCAGATTCAGATTCAGCAGTTATCAGTATTTTGCCACATTTGTCTCATTTCTCTCTCTCCTTTTTTTGGTGGGGGGTGGAGTGGGTAGTGCAGGGAGGGTTAGAGGGAGAAAGAGAATCTCAAGCAGGCTCCGTGCCCAGTGCAGAGCCTGACTCAGGGCTTGATCTCACACCCCTGAGATCATGACCTCAACTGAAATCAAAAGTCAGATGCTCAGCCGACTGAGCCACCCAGGTGCCCCTTTTGGTGAACTATTTTAAGGCAAATCTCAGAGTCATACCATTTTTACTGCCACATATTTGGAAGGTATCTCTATAGTCCACATGCGTTTTCTTACATAACTACAGTGGTATCATGGATGTCCAAATGAGGATTCCTTGTTAACATAATAAATTTTAATCTGCTTTCAGATTTCAGAGACATTTTTGATTATTTTTTAAAAATGTCTTTTCACTTTTGGTATGTTTGAATCAGGATCCTAATGAGACCCTGTACGTTGCATTTCTGTAATACATTGTGTGGGTCTGTGTTTAGTTTCCCTCTTATTCCCTCCCCCCGGCCCCCATTATTGCTTTGTGAGAGGTAGGTCAGTTGCCCTGTAGATTGTCCCACATTCTGGATTGGGCTGTTCGTTTATGGCATCACTCAGCTTGTTCTCCCACATTTCCTGTAAGCTGTACCTTAATTCTACAGGTTTAACTGAATTCAGGTTCTTTTTTTCTTGGCCAGAACACTTCAGAGGTGGGGGCTGTGTACATCCTATTGCACTATATCAAGCGGCACATAATGCCTGGTTGTCTCTGTGTTAGTGATGCTGAACTTGATTGTGTGCAGGTGGCGAGAACCCGGTCTGTCCATTGTAAGGTCCTCCCTACAGGGGCTTCTTCCCACTGATCAACTCTGATGGGATACATTAGTTCACTAGGGCTGTTAAACCATCACTTTCCAATTCTGTCACTTCTGTATCTGTTTGGAACTCCTCTGTTAAAAATTTCTCTTAAGTATATAAAAAAACTTGTGTGAAAATATTTTTAATAAGTTGTAATTAAAAGCAAAGTCATGGGAGAGGAAACATAAGTGATTTTGGCTTATCATTATTATCATTACAAAGCACTTTCTGTTTAGCTGAACTAAACAAAGGTTGTTACGCTAACTGGGGATGATGCACGAGCTTTAGAACCATGAGTCTTGTTCTCAGTCCTATGGTAATCACCACTCTGGACTCTTGGCAGCTCTCCCGTCGATTTCTGCGGTTGTTTTTGTAGGGTTAGAAAGAATGATTTTACTGATTCAGGCCTACAGTCAACAGTACTTACTGAACACCGATTGTGGAAAGATTATTTTGTGAGGCGCTGGGGGAGGTAGGGAGATGGCCTCGTCCGTAGACATGGGCCACTGAGAAGTTAAGGACAGAAAAGAAACAGAAGGGCTAGTCCCTGCTGTTCTCTAATTTAAAGCATCTGGGGGAAACCCATAAACATCACCTCTGAAAACCGGAGTGCGATCAGCGACAGCCGTGGAATAACCGAATTCTTCTCTTTGACTGCAGGTGGTGTTAGCAAAGCATGTATATGAGCAGGTTTTACAAACGCTGGACAATCTCGTGTATAGTGAAGATCTGAATAAATTTCCAGTCAGTGCTACCTCCTCACCTTGCCCTAATTCTCCTCTGCCTCCCCTCAGTACCTGTGGAGAACCTTCCACTGAAAGGAAGGAGAATGGATTGTTCAGCCACTCCAGCCTTTCTAACTCTTCTCAAAAGTCCTTGTCTCTGAAGGAAGTCAAATCTTTTACCCAGATTCAAGCCAACTTTTGTATATCAGAGCTTCAGGTCCAGCTAAGTGGAGATCTGACTCTGGGGGCCCAGGGTCTCGTGAGCTTAAAGTTTCAGGATTTTGAGGTGGAATTCAGTAAAGACCACCCTCAGACTTTATCTGTGCAGATCGCCCTCCGTTCTTTGCTGATGGAAGACTTACTGGAGAAAAATCCAGACTCCAAATACAAGAACTTGATGGTGTCTCGGGGAGCCCCTAAGCCATCCAGTTTAGCACAAAAAGAGTATCTTTCTCAGTCTTGTCCTTCAGTATCCAATGTGGAGTATCCCGACATGCCTCGGTCGCTCCCTTCCCACATGGAAGAAGCTCCTAATGTCTTCCAGCTGTATCAAAGACCCACCTCGGCATCCCGGAAGAAGCAAAAGGAAGTCCAAGACAAAGACTGTCCCTTGACCCCACCCCCTTCTCCAACAGTAGATGAGCCCAAGATACTTGCTGGAAAGGGTAAATTTGATGATTCCTTGGTACATATCAATGTCTTTTTGGTGGATAAGAAGCATCCAGAATTCTCTTCCAGTTATAATCGAGTTAACCGGAACATTGATGTCGATTTTAACTGCTTGGATGTGCTGATCACGCTGCAGACCTGGGTCGTGATACTAGATTTTTTTGGAATTGGCTCCACTGCAGACAACCACGCCATGAAGGTGCTCCCCGAGGAAATTCTGCAAAATGTGAAGTCAGAATCAAATGCTCTCCTGGAGTCTGAGCTTCAGGACCCGGTTAACACCAAGCTGGATCTCAAGGTATCACTCCCCTGTTGGCTCCTTGAAGTTCTGAGTGAATTTCGCTTTGTTTACGTAAATGCGCTCATTGTTCATTTATCCTAGGAAATAGATCTTATTGACGGGGGAGCTATGTTTAGTCTTCTGGATGTCTGTTAATATTTTAGAAAAGGCTTTAGCGTAAATTCCATCTGGAGGGAGGGAAAATACGTGGTTTAAGTAAGCTCCTGTCTTTCATTGGGTTGTGCGGTCCGGTGGAAGGCTCTGTTTTCTTGGAGCCTCAGGTTGCTGTTCTTCGGGGATTGGATCAGTTAAGATAACTCAGTGAGGTACAGTGTGTAGAGCACATAGCTGAGTGTCTGGTACCTAGTAGCTGCTCTAGAATGCGGCTTCGGTCCTCTGTCCCTGCTCACTCAGGACATCGTTGGCTCTCACTGAGGCAATAGGACAAGTACTGAGAGTGAAGTCTCACGTCAGACTGCCTGGGTTGGAGTCCTGGCCCTCTTGCTCTATCCTCTGGCTGTGTGGCCTCGGGGACAGTTTTTGACTTCTTCCTCTCCCATTTTTCTCATCAGTGAACTAGGGGGTGTTGAGCAGTGCCGCCGTCATCGGGCTGCTGCAAGGTTTGGTGAGAGAACTGCACGAGCGGGGCCCTGTGCGCAGGATGTGGTGTGAAGCGCATTCAGCGAACGAGAACTTGTGGGTTTTTTTTGCTGTTATGTGGATTTCCAGACTTAGAACTTGTCGTTGGTAGTCCTAGTGTAGATGTTTTAAAAAGCACATAAAAAAGATCGCGTTTGATCTTAAGGTTATTCTGTTCTGTGCGCTAGCATGGGAAGATGGGTAAGCAGCTAAATGCAGTAGACCCTTCGGGGGCACATCCTCGGAGCTGCAGCCACCCAGAGCCTGGGGGCCCCTGCTGTGGCCGATGCCACCCATGCCTGGAGGGTGACGTTCTTCAGCTACTTGTCGTAGCAAAGGCGGCCTGGCGCTGGTTGCTGGGGAGCCATCAGGGAGGAGAATCATGTTTAATCCAGTTGCTCCTCTAGAAATGGAAGAGCTTTCAGGGCAGAGTTTGGCCCGAACTGGTGTCACCTCTCCTGCTTAGTGCCTGTGGATGAGGGCCAGTTGTGGCCCTCTGAGAACCTCCGGTTCCTTGTTTAGCCACCAGGGAGGCTTCGGTCATTGTTTGGGACTTGATATGTTTGCAGCGGTAACTTTCATCTCGCGGTCCCTCCAACGCACAGCCCCAGGAACGCTATGGCGTTGGGTGTGGAAGTGCTCCAGGGGGCTTTGCACAGGTAGAGGTAGCTGGCTTCGCAGGAGAACAGCGCTGGATAATGCCCCTTGGCAATGGGCTGTTCTTGAATTTTTGAAAACATTTTTATTGTGAAAATTTTCAGACATAACACAGATAGTTTAATGAACTTCCATTGACTTTATTCCTTTCTTCTTTTTGCTGAAGTATTTTAAAGCAAATTCCAGATCTATCATTCTGCCTCTTCATGCTTTGGTATTCCTTTCTAAAAAATGTGGACATGTTCTTCCCTGGCCACTTATAACTCAGTTAATGAGAATTTCTTGGTATTCTGTAACACTCACCAGTCTGTGATCAGATCTTTCTGATTATCTCAGAGTAGCCCTTTTACTGGTAGATTATAGAGAAACGAATGGTTAAGAAACTTCATGTCTTCCCTGTGATCTCTGCAATTCATTGGAATACTTTGCTGCATTTACAAAAGGGGGAGGATCGAGTAAAAGGACATGTGACTCTTTTGAATGGGAGTTCAGGTAAGGGTCACATGTGACATTTGCTATCCTAGCTCCTGATCTCTGTTAATAAAGAAAACCTGTCTTTATTCCCCGCCTTGCCACTGGCTAATAGAAACTGGGCTAGTGTCCTGTAGACTGTCCCACATTCTGGATGTGTCTTTTGGTTTCCATTTGGTGCCACTTGACTTCTTTGATCTTCTCATTTGAGAAATGGAAGTTAGTTCTGGAGGCTTCCTCAGATTCAGGTTCAACTTTTTGTTAACACTTCCTGGGTCACTCTGGGTGCTTCCTGTTGTGTCATGCTCAAGGGTATGCAGCATCTGGTGGTCCCATGTAGAGTGACACTAGGATTTGTGCTAAGAGTGGGGTCAGGGGGTGACAGCTGAGTTCCCCTAATCAAAGCATCTTTAGCCCCATTATATTTGTTATTTGGGTGATTGAGTGACGAGGGGCTTTGTTTCCCTCCCTCATGATAGTCTCGTTTCCTTGAGACTTATGTGTCTGTGTCAGCAAGCTTTCTGTGGCCTCCAAGGCCACCACACCTAGAACAATCCCTCCTTTTTTTCTCTGCCTTTCTCTACAAATGTTCCTCCTTCTTATTTTCCTTGTATTATTTTCTTTCTTTCTTCCCCCGTCTTTTTTGCTCCTTATCACTGATTCATCAAACTTTACGGAGCACTGGCTTAGTGGCAGGCCTTGGAGATGCAGGGCTGAGTCTGGTGCTTGGAAGCAGTGTATGTGAATTGAGGTTCCCTATTTTCCCTTCTCCTTCCTTCGCCCCAACTGATCTCTTATCCCCAGGGATGATGCTAAGGCACCTGTCTCAGCACATCCTAGATATGGAAGTCCTTGGAATGTTTGAAGTGACGGTGTTAAAATACAGGATTTATTTGTTGCATGGAATGTGGTTCCTAAGACCAAGGATTTTGGCATTCTTCTGTTTCGGCTCGTCCCTCAAAAAGAAGATCTTGGACTCTGGTTCCTAGGCCAGGTCCCAGCTGGTCAGTAGAGGCTTCTATTAAATGTTTATCTAGTCATTAAACAGGATTCTAAATCATATTTATGGTTTTGCTTGGACAGGTTTCTTAGGGTAGGACTTAATGCATTTCTGTGAGTGATTACAGAATAGCGTAATACAAAGAAACAAATGCAAACATGAGAACGATTGTTTTACAATGTAACACGTTTCACTGATGAAGTCCAGACGAGGTGAGCACAGAGACTCCGCCCCGGGCCCTGGGGTTTTAGCCCCTTTCTCATCAACTCTCTCCTCGATTATGTGTGACACATAAAGAAAGCTAAAATGAAATTGGCATCCACCAAAGTGTTCCCGTCCTATTTCCCGAGCCCTTACTGTATCTTCCTCGGTCTGGTTCTGCTGTTTGCCTGACACATGCCTTTTCTCCCCCAGTCAGATCTGCCTTGCTTTATCTCCCACGTTCTTAGGTTCACTCGCTCTCTCTCGTGCTGAATAAGACCACCAGTGAGCTTGCTAAAGCCAGTGTGTCCAAATTGGTGGCACACCTGGAAATGATTGGTAAGTGGGGAGAAATCAAACTTGCACAATGTGGTAAGCATATGGACCTCCTGCTCACAAATGCAATTGTCTTCACATGCAAAGTAAGGTGAGGGATCCGTGGCTTGGATTGTTGTTCTTGGTCTGGCCGTGGTTTGTGGTGGTGGTTCCCAATTACTGGCTAAGGGAGCAGAATCATGTGGCCAGCTTGTTAAAAACGCATGTGTCTGCTTCCCCCCCCACACCCCGCCCCAAAATATGATTCATTAGGTTGGGATGGGGCCCTGGCATCTATGTTTTTAACAAACTCTGTCTAGGGTGACTATATAATTTTTTGTCCAAATCGGGACATTTTGAGAGTGAAAGGGGGCATTATTAATAATTATACCTGGGAAACCAGGGTATATGTTCACTCTGTTGCCATAATAGCCACCAGTAAGGGGCGTGGTTTTAGGTCAGAGGAAATAGCAAAGCTGGCATTCTGCAGGTTGAAATTGTTAGTTGAACACAAGGGATCAGCTACATCAAGTTCTAAATAAGAGAGGTTTATGAAGTGTGAATAAAGCACTATCCCTCCCTCAGAGAACAGATAATGAAATAACGGAAGATCACAGCTCAGATGTTGACTCTAGTGTAAACAAGAATGTCTTTCGGGAAAGGAATGATCTGATATTGGGATTCCATGCCTGATTGTAAACTCAGTTAATTTATAAAAGCTCAGAAGAAATGGGTCTTTAAAATTGGGAGAAGTTTGGGTTTTTTTGTTAGATGATGTTAAGGGCCAAATGAATATGAAATGAATATGAATCATGAATATGAAGATGTTAAGGGTACATCTTCAATTCACTGGGAGCTGAGCTAGCATGGTGAACATAGACACCGAAGTCGTTTGAAGTCATTGCTCTGTAGTGCTAATTATGACGATAAAACTTGTTTTATGGGAGCAACTGTTCACAGTCTCGCTTTTTAATATCCGCACCATGTAAAGAACGATTCATCATAGGTTCACGTACCAGCTGCACGTGTTTTAACATCCTTCTTTGGTTCTTTTCCACCTTCGAGGGGTTTCACTCTTGTAATACCAGAGTAGTTTTAAATCTGTCTCCAGTGTCTGTCTTATTAATTGCACTTTTTTTAAAATTAAATCACACTAACACCCACATAATGTTGCTTGAATACCTGACATATCTCTGACACTTCCTCCTTTATTCTTTTATCCATAGTACAATTAATAGACCTTTTGCTATTTCACTAATTCCGGTTAATGGTCTTAATCTCTGAAAGGATCCCATTTTGTCTGTTTTTAGAAATGTTTTATCCTTTAGTTTGTGTATGCATTTAATTTCTTTCCCCTTCCAAAGGGTAAAGTATGATATTGCTGTATTGTTTCAATCCCCTTTGGACTTCTGCACTGAGAGTGTTTGAAACAATATGAAAATTTGCCTTTGACATTTAATTTGATTAAATACTGAAAAGTCAGAGGCACGTGTATATCGGTTTTGTGCCAGACATATTTAAGGTGCAGGATGAAAAAAGATACATAAGACTGTGTTCTAATTTTCACATTCCTAGACGGAGACCTGGCCTTACAAGGCAGCATCGGGAGCCTGTCCCTGAGTGACCTCACAGCGCACGGAGAATTCTACAGAGAGCGCTTCACGACAAGTGGGGAAGAAGCGCTCATCTTCCAGACTTTTAAGTAAAAATACCAGTTTTTCTCATTTGACATTTCATTATATTTGCTTGCTATTTCAAATTCTTGTTGGCTAAACAATAAAAGTTTAAGAAAATGTTACCTTCTTAGGTAAAATTGACATGATCTAGTTGCAGGGAATCGTGATTTATAGTAAGACTGATCTGTGTTGAAGGGGGCTACTCAGTCTTCATAAACAGATGGTATGGGATTGAAATAATTTTTTCCTTAAGATTTTTTTTTTTTTAAAGTAATCTCTATACCCACCCTGGGGCTCAAACTCACAACCCCGAGGTAAGAGTCGCATGCACCACCGATTGAGCCCACCAGTGCCCCAAAAGAATTGTGGTTATTCAAAAGCCTGGGCTCTCCTGCCAGCTTTGCGCTCACTTGTTATGTAACCTTAAGCAAGTCACTTAATTTCCACGAATCAGTTTTTCTATCTAAATATTGAAGGGATATTGAAGGGACAAAGATCAGTTTCCATCAACGTTCTGGAATGATTTCAGTCTGAAAAAGTTGTTGAAGATGTGGATGTTAGATTATATTACACATTTTTTTCTGTATAAAGACAATCTATATTGAATTTTTTCAGTTTTAGATTTAGGAGGCATTTTTGGACCTATGTAGTTTTTAAAGAATGGTTTCTTCAGAAGGCTGAAAGTTTAAAATGGTGGGTTTTCAACATTTTGGGGAGCTGTTGGAAAAAATAGATATCAAGCTCTGCCCCCAAATGTTCTGTTCTAGGTTTTTTTTCTTTTCTTTTCTTTTTTTTTTTTGTAACATTTGCTAAAGTGATTCTAATGTTTAACTAGACTTGAGAAAAACTGTCCCCAAAGATGTCTGAGGAGTTTTTTTTTTTTCATTTTCAGGGGGAAGTATATCACACTCTCTTGGGAATGTAGATTGATGTGTTTATATTATTACCGACCACAGTGGTGTAATTCTTTTTGTTTTAAAGATTTTATTTATTTATTTGACAGAATGAGAGAGATCACAAGTAGGCAGAGAGGCAGGCAGAGAGAGAAGGGGAAGCAGGCTCCCCGCTGAGCATAGAGTCTGATGTGGGGCTTGATCCCAGGACCCTGAGACCATGACCCGAGTCGAAGGCAGAGGCGTAAGCCACTGAGCCACCCAGGCGCCCGAAGTGGTGTAATTCTATGATAAATGGGCTAATTAATATAAAGATTATAATTATATATATTGTTTATATAAATATATGTAATTATATGTAAATATCTACATATTTATTTAATAAATATATTTATATATTTATTAAATAAATATGTAGAGATTTATTTAATAAATATATTTATATATTAAAATATTTATATATTAAATTAAATATTAAATATATTACACATTAATATATTAAATATATTTATTTAATAAATATATAAATATATATTATAAATATATAATTATATATTTATATAATTAATATAAAGGTTAATATAAAAGTCCTAACTGTCTGCCTGGCACAAAATAGGTGCTTAAGCAAATGTGAGTTTCTTGCCCCTGGGACTGTGTCCTGTATAATGTATTATATGATGCCATGGCTTTTAAATTGAAAACCATTCATAAACGTTTTCTAATCTGTCTTGGAATGTAGAGGCTAAACCTCTTTGGCCTCCATTTCACGAAGCAGAAAGAAGACAGCTTTCTGCCTCCAGGAGACAGTTTTCCCCAGAAACACTGACTGTGTCGCTTAATCTTCTTTCGTCCTTGTTTCTTGGACGTACTTTTTATCTTTCGAGTCCATGTCGCTACAGTCTTAGAGTGGGAAGAATCACTTTTCCCTAAAGGCCGGGGAAGAACGCTAGTGAGAGGTGCGAGGCGCAGGTGGCTGCCGAGGGAGTTCTGGAATCCAGAGGGAGGCTCGCGCCGTGGCTGCCCACCCGTCCACAGCCGCGGCCGTCACCCCAGACTTGCATTTCACATCCTCAGCGCATTGCCGCAGCTCCGGAGAGGAGCGACTGTTGGAGTCTGCCTTGTGCAGCCGGATTGCAGAGTGGCATGTCACTAGTTGCAGCAGCTTTCTAGGGGAAACCCCAGCGCGGGTCTGTTTTCTTTCAGTACTGACTTGTATCTGGCTTCCTAGTCACACTTCCGCGCTTCTTCCCAGATACGGCCGGCCTGACCCGCTGCTCCGGAGAGAACACGACATGCGAGTGAGCCTCCAGATGGCCTCCGTGCAGTATGTGCACACGCAGCGCTTCCAGGCCGAGGTGGTGGCCTTCGTCCAGCACTTCACGCAGCTGCAAGATGTCTTGGGGCGCCAGCGAGCCGCCATCGAGGGGCAGACGGTAGGAAGGCTCATTTCCCCAAGTAGCTTTTTCAGTTTGACTGATCAATAGAACTTTTAAGCCTCTAGAGAGAAAGTCTGGAAAATTTCACTGCAAAAAGGAAAGGTCTTGGGACGCCTGGGTGGCTCAGTTGGTTAAGCGGCTGCCTTCGGCTCAGGTCATGATCCCAGCGTCCTGGGATCGAGTCCCACATCGGGCTCCTTGCTCGGCAGGGAGTCTGCTTCTCTCTCTGCCTCTGCCTGCCTCTCTGTCTGCCTGTGCTCACTCTCTCTAACAAATAAATAAATAAAATCTTTAAAAAAAAAAAAAAAAAAAGGAAAGGTCTTTAGGTAATTTTACACTTACTAGTGTCCTCCCTGTAGCCGATTATCTACAGGAGTCTTCCTGTAATTGGACAGCTTACGTTCCTCCTTCGTCGTGTTGTGTGCTAATGACCTGTAAGATTTAGCTTTAGCTTCCTCTAAAGAAGATTAGCGAAATTTATGGCTAACACTTAAGACTTCTGGTCCCTTTTAGTACTTCAGTGGAGATACTTCTCTTGGGAAGCGTTTCCAAGGAACATACCAGTTATATAAAGAGTTTTTCCCAAATAGATTAGTGGTTCCTAGCTTCTTCGTTCATGGTTCTCATAGTGTTTTGGAAATATTTCCACAGCACGTCCTCAGCCAAAGACACACCTGATGGTCTTTCCATTTAAAAAGTAGTTAAGTCTAGGGGCGCCTGGGTGGCTCAGTCAGTTAAGCGTCTGTCTGCCTTCGGCCCAGGTCATGATCCCGGAGTCCTAGGATCTAGCCCTGCATCGGGCTGCCTGCTCGGTGGGGAGTCTGCTTCTCTCTCTGCCTCACTCCCAACCCACTTGTGCTCATCCTCTCTCTCTCAAATAAATAAATGAAATCTTAAAAAAAAAAAGAAAAGTAGTTAAGTCTAAACAAGTACGTACACAAGTCCTAATGACTCGGTAGCTGTTTAAAAAAATAACATATAAGTGAAAGAGTAATATTTTTATTCCATTTGTAAGTAAATAATTTGCTAGCAGGGATGTAAGTGCCCTTGGGCACCTTTCAGCTTCTCAGACTTAGGACAAGGCTGGACACGACAGCCCTCATTCATTGTCTCATGGCTCTGCTTTTTATCACAGCAGCTGCCAGAGACCCAGCTTCTCGAAGGTGCCACGTCATTGAAAGGAATGTAGCATGATCTAACATTGAACATGAACTACCTTAGTCTAGTATGTGGAGTGTCCAACAGTTGATGTGTTTGCCTCAAAAATTTGAAATGTCCTGGCAGCATGGACCTGCATGGCAGTGTCTTATGGTGTCTTGGCACAAAGTTTGGGAACCACAGAAAATGTTTACAGTACAGTCCTTTGTAAAACTTACTGATTTTTAAGCTTCATTAAGTAATAGATTATAATTAAATAGGTGCTATCTTTATAGTAACAACATTTTTAAAAGTTTAATTTTATTTAAATTTTTTGAATATGTTTCATGTTGATTTCATATAGAATCAATGTAAAAGGACATTTGGAGAAAAGTTTCCTTCTCAATTACTTTTCCTCAATCACCTAGTTTCTCTTCCTAGAAATAATTAATGTTACTTGTTTCCTGTATATCTTCGAGGGAATATATTTTTTAAGAAATATGAAAGCACAGGGGCACCTAGGTGGCTCAGTTGGTTAAGCCTCTGACTCTTTTTTTTTTTTTTTTAAAGATTTTTATTTATTTATTTGACAGAGAGATCACAAGTAGGCAGAGAGGCAGGCAGAGAGAGAGGAGGAAGCAGGCTCCCCGCTGAGCAGAGAGCCCCATGTGGGGCTGGATCCCAGGACCTTGGAATCATGACCTGAGCCGAAGGCAGAGGCTTTAATGCACTGAGCCACCCAGGCCCCCCAAGTCTCTGACTCTTGATCTCAGCTCAGGTCTTGATCTCAGGGTTGTGAGTTCAAGGACTGTGTTGGGCTCCACACTGGGCATGGAGCCTACTTAGTTAAAAAAAAAAAATCAATCGATCAGGGTGCCTGGGTGGCTCAGTGGGTTAAAGCTTCTGCCTTCGGCTCAGGTCATGGTCCCAGTGTCCTGGGATGGAGCCTCGAAAAGGGCTCTCTGCTCAGCAGGGAGCCTGCTTCCTCCTCTCTCTGCCTGCCTCTCTGCCTACTTGTGATCTCTCTGTCAAATAAATAAATAAATAAAATCTTAAAAAAAAAATCAATCGACCCATCTATATCTATCTGTAAAAGCACAAATTATAGGGACTATGGGAAAAAAGGGTCAATCTTATCAGTGTCCTAGTACCCAGGTATATTTTAATTTGTTTTCATTGTTTCTTAAGTTTCTCCCTGTGCATATTTCCGTGGTTGTAATCATAGAGTATGTAACCTTTTTTCTCTTCAGAAACTTTTAAAACAAATTTAGTATTTGACACATATAAAAGAATATCTCTAGCATGTCAGTTTCGAACATTTGGGAAATAAATAAAAATTACAACATTGCTAATGCTACTACACATGTTCCTTCCCCATCTCATTGCTGGTAACTACTCTCCTGATTTATGGGTCTTGTGATCCTTCAAACAGAAGTTCCCATATTACGTCTTATTTTGTTATTTTAAAAAATGGTGTTAGGCTGTGTTTAATGTCCTGTTGCTTGCCTTTTTTTTTTTCCCATTTTCATTTGGCTAGATACATTCAGGCTGTTACACGTGATTGCCTTTCATTTAATTTCAGTGTTACAGTTCATTGTGTGTAGAACAGATTTATCCGTTTTCCTGTTGAACATTTCATTGTTTACAGTGTTTTGCTGTTGTGCACTATGTCTCTTAGTGCACACATGTAAGAGTTTCTCCAAGCATGATTTCTGGCCCAGGGGGTATGCACATGTTTATTTAGCTTTACAAGATAGTGCCATATTGTTTCCCAAAACCATTATACATTCCCATTGGCAATTTATAAGAATTCCTTTAAATTCATTCCTTGTATGAATTCTTATCCTCTAATTCATATCCAATACTCATTAACCTTTTTATTTTGCACCAAAAATGGTGCAAAATGGCATTATATTTGTGGTCTACTTATGCCTTTTATTTTTACTTCTTATTTTTATAATAATTTTTAAAATTTTAATTCCACCTCCGTATGCTTTTAAAAAAAACATTTAAATTGAGCCATAGCATACAGTACATACAGTAACATAAAATGTGTTAATTTTATGCATACACTTTTGAAAGCCATAGTGTTAACCTTTTTTCATAATCTGTTTCCATTTTGCTTTGCATTTTTTGTAGTGATCCTATTTGGTAACTGTATTATCCACCTAAGTCCAGTGTACTTAGTCATTTCCTTGCTTTTTAACATTTAAATTGCTTCCAGTTTTGAATAGCATTGTGTACCTATCTTTTTTTCTTCATTTTTTGAATTATTTTTATAATATTGAATCCTGTAAATGATATTGTTTGGTCAAAGCGATGAACATTTTTGTGACTCTCAATCTGATACTTTTAATAAATGTTGCCTTTAAGAATCTTGTACCCTTAACATGATTGTTTTCGTCTGTGTGGTTTAAGCAGCAGTGGTACTGTGAGGCATCACTAGGGATAGGAAGTGACACAGTGTACATTAGTGTGTAATTGGGTTTAATTCCCTGGGTTAGGCAGAAATTAAACAGGTAAATCTTTGAAGTTTTTGTGATGCCAAGTTAGGTAAGACAAATAGTGAAGGAATGATCTTCCATTTTGAACAGTGCCAAGTGCATGGACTCTGAGGAAAAGCTGATCTTCTCAAGATCTTTAATCCTAGCTGTTTGAGCCACCTAGGTTTAAGATTTTGCATAGTTAGGGGCGCCTGGGTGGCTCAGTGGGTTAAAGCCTCTGCCTTCGGCTCAGGTCATGATCCCAGGGTCCTGGGATCGAGCCCCGCATCGGGCTCTCTGCTCAGCAGGGAGCCTGCTTCCTCCTCTCTCTCTCTCTCTGCCTGCCTCTCTGCCTACTTGTGATCTCTGTCTGTCAAGTAAATAAAATCTTAAAAAAAAAAAAAGATTTTGCATAGTTAGATATATGGAGAGAGCTAGAGGCCTACTTTAATTTGCTGGTAAAATTGAGGCTCTTGAAATTTAAATACCTTTTTCCTGGTGACAGGTGGTATGCTCTGCCTTTGAGTTGAAGCTGGATTTTTATTCCTGTATTTTCCAGGGTCTGTAAATAATGGTCGAGTAGCACTTGACATTTCTTTTTAACCTTGATGTTTGAAATTATAAGAGCATCACATACCTCGACTGGGCCACATATGAATTTATTTTTATCCCAGAAGCGCGATACAGTTCTTCTATGTCTTCTGCTCTACATGTTGTTTCAAATATGTGTTAAACTTCTTTATTTACTGAGCAACTGGGAGTGCAGAATTTTGGCGGAGCGAAGATGTGGTATTGGAGTTTTGAAATCTTGGTACAAGAATCTGGAGCCTGGGTGTTGCCAGTAGAAGCTGTTTCACGAGTAGCAAGTTCTTCTTCTTGCTGTCCTGTTGACTCCGACATTAGAGGAAAATGGAGAAACAAAATCAGTTTGCCGTATGCTCGCTTGGTGGTGCGGTCATGATACTCGGGAGGCATCAGAGTGCTCACACACGTCTCATCTGATCCTTGTGACAACCTGTTTGTTCATTTCTGTGAATTATTTAGTGACTCTTCATTGACAAATGATCTGTCAGAGTCTGCCAGGTGCTAGGAACTTAATGGAAAACAAGGAAGACAAGGTGATTGCCTTAATGGAGCTCATGTTTTAGTGAGATGACATAACCCAGCAGAAAACATAATTAGTCATGATTATAATCAGGGAGGGAGTGGTGGGCAGATGCATCATTGCCATTTCATCAGTGAGGAAGCAGTAATTATTATTATTTTTTTTAAGATTTTATTTATTTGTTTGACAGAGAGAGTGAGAGAGGGAACACAAGCAGGGGAGCGGGAGAGGGAGAAGCAGGTTCCCCATTGACCAGGGAGCCCAGTACGGGGCTCGATCCCAGGACCCTGAACCAAAGGCAGATGCTTAACGGACTGAGCCAACCAGGTGCCCCAGGAAACAGTAGTTCTTAACTCCACTCCTCTGGAACTCTGGTTAATTCATGATTCGGCTTTTCTCTTAACGGGGATACAGGTAACATGGAATGCTCAAGGCGTGTTGGAAGAGTAAGATATGCAGTGTTAGTGCATTAGTTTTGCAGTAGAATTACCTGCGCCTAGATGAGCGCTTCCACATGCCACAGGTGGGTGGGGTCATTTCGTCCTTCCAAGGGCTCTTGAAGGTAGGGCCTACAATTCCTCCCATTTTATAGGTAAGGAAAGGGAGATCCAGAGACCTAACAAGTTACCCACGGTGGCCAGACTTCTGAGGGGCCAGGGTAGGGATTCTACTCAGGTAGTCAGGCTTCAGAGCTCCCATTCTGAGAGCCGGCACTAACCTGCCAAAATGGCAACAGCCTTGATCTTTGGCGATGACGTCACGCTGATATCAGATTCCTTCGTTTTTTTTTTTTTTTAAATATTTTATTTATTTATTTGACAGAGGGAGATCACAAGTAGGCAGAGAGTCAGGCAGAGAGAGAGGAGGAAGCAGGCTCCCCGCTGAGCAGAGAGCCCGATGCGGGGCTCGATCCCAGGACCCTGAGATCATGACCTGAGCCCAAGGCAGAGGCTTAACCCACTGAGCCACCCAGGTGCCCCGAGATTCCTCCTATTTGTTTGACTTTCCCTTCTAAGTTCGTTACAGGGAATATGGGTTAATTTGTAATTCTAAAATGTACTCAAAGAACAAAGCAAACAGGCAGTAGTCATGGGTTGAGAGATAATACCAACAAATCATCTATGGTTAGAAAGTGAAAAAGCTATTTATTGTGTTGTGAATTCTCCTGACTTGTGTGCTTAACACCAAAGAAAGAAGAGCTTTTTTTATATTATAAAGGCTATATTGTTTCTTTTTTTTTTTTTTAAGATTTTATTTATTTATTTGTCAGATAGAGAGCACAGAAGCGAGCACAGGCAGACAGAGTGGCAGGCAGAGGCAGAGGGAGAAGCAGGCTCACCGCTGAGCAAGGAGCCCCATGTGGGACTCAATCCCAGGACGCTGGGATCATGACCTGAGCCGAAGGCAGCCGCTTAACCAACTGAGCCACCCAGGCGTCCCTATATTGTTTCTTTTTAAAAAGTAATTTTTTGTTTTGTTTTGTTTTGGTGAGTAAAGCAATAGAAGTTTATTAAGTGAAGATCCAGAAAAAGCTCTCAAAAGTGAGCGGTCGCAACAGGGTTGCCCTAATAAATGTTTTTTATAGATAATTAAAAAAATCAATAAAAATGTGACTAAGTAGAAAATTAAGACTCTTGTTCTCACTGTTTTGTAATCTGTATTTTCACTGATCAATACATGAGAAACATTATATTAGAGTACTGTACTTTTTGTCATCTTTATTGTGGTATGATTTGCTTATAGTACAATTCAATGAGTTTTAACAATTGTATAGTCTTGTAACCCCAGTCACATCCAGATTTTTAGAGCATTTCTGTTACCCACAAAGTCTCCTTGTTTCCCTAGGCAAACAGTCCCTGTGTCTGGCAGCCATTGGTCTGTTTTCTGTCGGAATAGTTCTGCCATTTTTTTCTTTTCTGTTTTTTTTTTAGAATATTCTGTAAGTGAAATCATACTGCATAGTTGTATCTGGCTTTTTTCACTTAGCATAATGCTCTTGAGATCCATCCATATTGTTATATTGTTGCAAGTAGCAGCAGTGTGGTTTCTTTTTATTGGCGAGTGGTATTCTGTTCGATGAATGTAATAAAATTTGTTTATCCATTCATCCTCTTTATGTTCATTTGGGTCGTTTCAAGTTTTTGGCTATTGTGAATCAAACTGCTGTGAGCACTTGTGTTGAGATCTTTGTGTGGTTCTATGTTTTCATTTCTCTTAAGTAAAGACCTAAGAGAGGAATTGCCGGGCCAGGTGGTAACTGTGTGGTTGACTTTATAAGGAACTGTCTTCGGAATTGTTCTGGTGGGGGGCACCTGGCGGGCTCAGTTGGTACAGCACGTGACTTTGATTTCCACGTTGGTGGGTTTGGGCTCCACATTGGGCATGGAGCCTCCTTTAAAAACAAAACAAAACAAAAATCATTCCAAAAAAAAAAAAAGTCTAAAAAATTGTTTTTGCTATTCCAGATGCTTTGCTTTTTCATATGGATTTTAGAGTTAGCTTGTCAGTTTCTATATCAAAATTTCAGCAGGCTTTGTTATAGAAACTGATAAGCTGATTCTAAAAGCCCGCTGAAATTTTGATTGGGATTTTGTTGGGTCTGTAGGTCAACTTTCGGAGAATTGACATCTTCATACTATTGAATTTTTTGTTTGTGGCCTATTTTCTCCATTTATTTAGGTCTTCAGATTCTCTCAGGAGTGTTTGTAGTTTTAAATGTACTGGTCTTACACACCTTTGATTAAATTGATCCCTAGGCATTTTTTATTTTTGATGCTGTTATAAGTGATATTTAAAAAGTCTCAATTTCGAATTCTCTGTAGAGCATACATAGAGATAAAATTGATTTTTAGACACTGACCTTACGCCCTGCAACTTTGCTAGATATACTTACCAGTTCCAGTTACTTTTTGGAGATTCTTTAGGATTTTTTGCAGAGATGATCACGTTGTCTTTGAATAGAGTTTTACTTTTTCCTTTTCAATCTGTATGCCTTTCATCTCTTTTTCTTTTCTTACTACACTGACTAAGACTTCCAGGACAATGTTGAATAGAAGGAGTGAGAACAGACATCCTCACCTTGTTTCCAATCATAGGGTAAAAGCATTCAGGTATTCTAGGGGTTGGCAAACTATGGCCTGTGAGAATATGCACCTACATACACACATACATAAAGTTTTATTGGAAAACAGCCAATTCATTCCTTTACGTATTATGTGGATATTTTTATAGTATTCTTGATTTGTTACAGATTTTTATATCTATGTTCCTGAGGGATATTAGTTTATAGGTTTCTTTTCTGGAATAGAAAATAATGCCTTTTCTGGTTTTGGTAATGGGCAGCGCTTTCTTTGTGGAATGAATTGGAAGTGTTCCCTTTTCTATTTTCAGAAGAGTTTGTGTAGAATTGATATTCTTTCTTTCTCTGTATATTCTGGATACAAGCCCTTTGATAGATGTGTTGTGAATACCGTCTCCCAGTCTATGGCTTTTTCCCCATTTTCCTAACACTGTTCTTTGAAAAGCAGAAGTTTTTCATTTTGATGAAGTCCCAATTTTTTTCTTTTATGGTTAGTGCTGTTTATGTTTTGTCAAAGGAATCTTTGTCCACCACTAGGTGGCGAAAATTTTCTCCTATGTCCTCTGTTCAAAGTTTTATAATTTTAGATCTCTAAATTTTGAGTAAATATTTTTGAGTAAATTATTTTTAAATATTCTTATTTCTTAAAGTCATCTCTACACCCATCATGGGGCTTGAACTCACAACCCTGAGATCAAGAGGTGCATGCCCTACTGACTGAGCCAGCCAGGTGCCCCTCGAGTTAATTTTTGTGTAGTGTATGAAGTGAGGGGGGAGCTGTTTTTCTCCCCCATGTGCGTATCTAGACTGTTCATTTGCCCTTGTGTTACCCTGGCACATCTGTTGAGAAACAGTGGACCATACAGGGGTGTGTATATTTCTTCATTTTCTATTCTGTTCCCTTGATTTGTGTTTAATTGTATGCCAGTACCATCTTAACAGCTATCGATTTACCCTGTGTCTTGAAATTGGGTAGTGTAAGTCCTCTTGCTTTGTTCTTTTTCAGAGTTGGCTACTTTAGGACTTTTGCTCTTCCATACCAATTTTAGAATCTTTCTGCAGTAAAATCTGCTGGGATTTTGATTGGGATTATACTGAATCTCTCTTTTTTTAAGATTTTGTTTATTTATTTGACAGGAGAGAGATCACAAAGGAGGCAGAGAGACAGACGGGGGGGGGGGGGGAAGCAGGCTCCCTGCTGAGCAGAGAGCCCCATGCAGGACTCGATCCCAGGACCCTGAGATCATGACCTGAGCTGAAGGCAGAGGCTTAACCCACTGAGCCACCCAGGCGCCCTATATATCTCTTAATAATATTGAGTCTTTGGACCTCTAATGTGGCATATCTCTCCATTTAATTAGGTCTTCAGTTTCTCTCACTACTGTGTTACAGTACTTAGGTACTGGTCTCACACATCTTTTTTTGTTAAATTGATCCCTAGGTCTTTGAAATTTTGATGCTATTGTAAATGATGCTGATTTTTAAGAAAATTTCAATGTCCAGGGACGCCTGGGTGGCTCAGTTGGTTAAACCGCTGCCTTCAGCTCAGGTCATGATCCCAGCGTCCTGGGATCGAGTCCCGCATCGGGCTCCTTGCTTGGCAGGGAGCCTGCTTCTCTTTCTGCCTCTGCCTGCTACTCTGTCTGCCTGTGCTCACTCTCTCTGACAAATAAATAAATTAAAAAAAAATCTAAAAAGAAAATTTCAATGTCCAATTGTTTGCTGAAAGTGTGAGAAATACAATTAACTTTCATATATTGACATGTTGAGCTCTTACCCTTCAATCTTGCTAAACCTATCTTAGTTCCTTTCGATTCTTTAGGATTTTCTCCGTAGGTGATTATGTTGTTTGGAATAAGAGAGTTGTATTTTTTTTCTTTCCAACCTGTAGGTCTTTTTGCACAGACTAGGGACTTTAGCATAATGTTGAATAGAAGTGGTAAGAGGGGATCCCCTTGCCTTCTTCCTTATCTTATTGGGAAAACATTTGTAAATCTGATGTTAGCCGTAGATAGATTGTGCATGTGTTTTTTAAGGAAATCTCTCCACTTCATCTAAATATGTCAGTTTGTTGGCATGAAGTTTTTTTTTTTTTTAAGATTTTATTTATTTATTTGACAGAGATCACAAGTAGGTGGTGGGGGGAGCAGGCTCCCCTGCTGAGCAGAGAGCCTGGTGCTGGGCTCAATCCCAGGACCCTGGGACCATGACCTGAGCCGGAAGCAGAGGCTTCAACCCACTGAGCCACTCAGGCGCCCCTGGCATGAAGTTGTTCATAGGTTCCCTTATCTTTTTTTTTTTAAGATGTTATTTATTTATTTGACAGACAGAGATCACAAGGAGTCAGAGAGGCAGGCAGAGAGAGAGGAGGAAGCAGGCTCCCCGCTTGAGCAGAGAGCCCGATATGGGGCTCGATCCCAGGACCCTGAGACCATGACCTGAGCCGAAGGCAGAGGCTTTAACCCACTGAGCCACCCAGGTGCCCCAGGTTCCCTTATCTTTTTAATATTGTAAGTTCTGATGGGGGCACCTGGGTGGCTCCATCGGTTAAGCGTCTGCTCTCTGCTCAGGTCATGATCCTGCTGTCCTGGGATCAAGCCTGAATCAGGTTCCCTGCTCAGCAAGGGGGTCTGCTTTTCCCTTTCCCTCTGCCCCTCCCACTCATTCGTGCTCTCTCCCTTTCTCTCTGAAATGAATGAAATAATAAAAAGGTTTTTTTTGTAGGTTCTGTAGCAATGTCCCATACTCCTTCCTGATAATGACTATTTTTGTTTTCTTCTTTTTTTTTTACATTTTATTTATTTGACAGACAGAGATCACAAATAGGCAGAGAGGCAGGCAGAGAGAGAGGGGGAAGCAGGCTCCCCCCTGAGCAGAGAGCCCGATGTGGGGCTCGATCCCAGGACCCTGGGATCATGACCTAAGCTAAAGGCAGAGGCTTAACCCACTGAACCTCCAGGAGCCCCATTCTTCCTGTTTTCTTGATTGGTATAGCTAGAGGTTTGTTGGTTTTATCAGCCTTTTCAAATAATTAACTTATTGAGGCCTAGGCGTATTATCAACGGGTATGCCATGTACACCTGGAAAGATTGTATATTCTATGGTTGTTGGGTATTGTGTTGTATAAATGTTTAATTGATTTTTTAAATTATCCATCTGTTTCTGATTTCTGCCTTATATTATTTTTTCCCCTTCTACTTACTTAGGTTCATTTTGCTTTTCCTTTTTCTAGCTTCTTAGACTTTGATCACTGATTTTAATCTTTATTCTTTTACATAAACTAAGCATTTAATACTATACTATACATTTTTCATTAAGCACTGTTTTAAGTGTGTCCCACAGATTTGAATATGCTCCATTTTTTTTTTATCAGTTTGGCCAAAATATTTTTCTGTTTCCTTGCGATTTCTTCTCTGACCCTTGGGTTATTAAGCGTGTAGTCTACTTTCCAAATATTTGGGGGTTTTCCATTATCTTGTTATCGATTTCTAGTGTAAGACCATGGTACTGTTGGAATATATTCTGTGTGATTTCAGTTGTTTTAGAATTATGAATTCATGGAACTTTTGGGAACCGGAGGCTATCTGGTTTCAAGATTAGGGCATTGATTGAGCCTCTGAATTAATTTTTCTTCCTATTTCAGGTGAGAGATCAAGCCCAGCGCTGTTCACGGGTTCTCCTGGATATTGAGGCGGGTGCTCCTGTTCTCCTTATCCCTGAAAGTTCCAGATCAAATAATCTGATTGTAGCAAATTTGGGGAAGTTGAAGGTCAAGAACAAGTTTCTCTTTGCTGGTTTTCCTGGGACCTTTTCCTTACAAGATAAGGTGAGTGATCAATATCCATTCCCTCAAATAGTCCAACTACTTGCGTGCCAGTGGAAGATTTCATATGTTGCCACAAGAGGACTTGTAGCTGCTGTTACTTTTGTGGTCTATGTGGCTTGAAAAATTTTTTTTGACATTTTATTGACATTTCAGTTAACCTTTTAATAGAAATAGTGTAAATTATAACCTTTAGCAGTTGTATGCAAACAACCAGCAGAACCAGCCTTCTGTCTGTATAATGCTTTTCTCACAGGCTGACCTTATAAGTGATCAACTTTTTATGTGACCTGCCTTTCTCCAGAGGATGGGATTTGGCTCGTGGTTTATCTGAAGCCGTTCATATCTTCATGATAAAATTTTATATAGCGTATGGCTCTACAGTTTAAAACTACTTTAGCTCTTATTTATTTCTTATGACAATGTTTAGAGGTGATTGGGCTGAAGATTGTTGCTTTCATTTTGCATTCGTATAGCCAATCACAGTCTTGGTTTCGGAGGTGGTCTCTTGAGCCCCTTCCACCCACTTCTGCAGTCAGGGAGGCTAACACTGTTGGAACTTAGGATGAGGTCTTGCTCTTCTAGGTGTGCATTTTAATGGAACCTTGCTGGTTTCCACAGCGGCTTTGCAGTATATTTGCTTATGAAGAACAAATTCATTTTAGCTTGTCAGAAAAGCACTTACTGGAATTTGCAGCTAGTTATGCCCGTCTTTAGTCTAATAGCTAATAACATAGGGAGAGAGCCTTTGAAGGAAGAGGTGCATAAGATTTCATTATGAGCTCTTATGACTGGCAATAATAGCAATAAGTAGTCAACATTCATTGGATGCTTCTTATATACCAACCAGTGCTAAGCTCTTTACATATTTGTCCATTTTTTTTCTCCTTAGCAACCTAAGGGGTATATGGTTTTATGAACCTCATTTTTTGAGCTGAAGATATGGAGACTTAGATAGAGTGGGTCATTTCTTTTGGATAATACAGCTAGTCACAAGTACAGCATGGGCCTCAGACTTGGTGTGTCCACCTTACATACACTCTCAACTGTGGTATGCCTTCACCCCCTGCTGTTAGGATTAGGCCCGTGTGGGGACAGTCAAGTAGGGAAGACTGTCCCTGCCGTGTGCCTTGCGGACCCTGGCCTGCATACCTGTAGCTCTTTGGAATTTTCTAAAAGGTATGGCAGAGTTCATTAAAATAATTTTCAAGGGAAGAACTCCAAAGATGATCACAGACAAGATACAAATTTGAGCAGTTACTGTTTGCCTCTCTAGGTGTAGAAGGAAAAGAAAATGAAAAACCGTGAGTAGGATTCTAGTTGGCACCAGGACGTTGCCAAGAACCTCACCTCCGTTCAGACAGTAACAAGAGACTATATTTGTTGGTAATACCTGAACTCAAGTAATTTTGTTTTCAAATTACTGTCTCCATATTTTTCTTCATTTGTTTGGCTTCTCACTCATCCATTTACTCACTCTTACTAAGCTACACGTCCTAAGCTGAAAATACTTGATTCAGCGAGTGGGAGCGGGTGGAGTAAGAAGGGTACAGACAGACAGTGGGAATGTGGCAGCCATGTTCATGTGTCATAACCTTGGGATTAGACCAGAGTGATTGTGTTTGGACCAAGGGTTGAGGGGCGGGTTGTCCATGTATCTCCTCACTTGTAGTCACTCAAAGAAACCCGATGCAGTGATCAGAGCAGAGGGTGACACCGGAGCAGCAGTGCTCAGCGTTGGAGGGCAGAGTGCCCCCACGTTGACCTCACAGCTTCGTAGACGGGCCCTCAGGCAGAGCTGATGATCCAGTACACTCGCTCGCTTGTTGACCTCGCTGTAGGAAGCCCTCCTGCCAGAATGGTAGGCCTTCCCTGCTTTGATAAGGAGAAGTAGGCTTCCACTTAGGCGTGGTTTTTTATTTTTTATTTTAAGATTTTACTTACTTATTTGACAGACAGAGATCACAAGCAGGCAGAGAGGCCGGCAGAGAGAGAGAGGAAGGGAAGCAGGCTCCCCGCTGAGCAGAGAGTCTGATGCGGGGCTTGATCCCAGGATCCTGGGATCATGACCTGAGCCGAAGGCAGAGGCTTTAAACCACCGAGCCACCCAGGCGCCCCTAGGCATGGTTTTTTTAAGAGAGTAAAAATAAAATCAGTCTCCACTGGTCTTTAACAGCAGGCCTGGTAGAATCCAGCAACGTGGGTCTTAATGAAGAAAGTCTGTTTTTGCAGTTGAGAGAGAAATATTTTGCTGTTCTCTGACCAAAGTCTTGAAGAACATAAAAGAAAGATACATTTGTGAAAAGAAAGATTGGTAACTGCTTCTAGAAGTTCTCACTTCTAAAATATCCTTAGTATGAGGTATTTCTAGTTAACATGACTAGATTTTTAAGAAAGATTTTATTTATTTATTTGAGAGACATCAGAGAGAGAGAGAGAGAGCACACACGAGCTTGGGCAGCGGGGAGAGGGTGGCAGAGGGAGGTGGAGAAGCAGACTTATAGACTTACAGCCCCAACGTGGGCTCCATCCCAGGACCCCAGGTTCATGACCTGAGCTGAAGGCAGATGTTTAACCGATTGAGCCTCCCAGGTGCCCCAACATGACTAGATATTAAACAAACGTATCAGAGCTTGTGTTTGCACGTGAAGGTTGTCCTCACCATCACCTTGGGACACTTTGTTCCAACATCTTGTTCCAGCTGTGCTGCCATCACCGCCCAAGGGAGAGTTGAATCCCTTCTTTGGAGCGGTCTTTTGAGCCGACAGTAAGTTCTTCAGGATATCTTTGTTTGTGGTAAATTTTTGTTTTGAGGACTAAATTTTTTAGGAAGAAATCAGCTAGAACCAGAATGAGTGATCAGGTTGAATAATACCATTTTTGTTTCTCTCCCCTTCCTAAAAACGTAAAGGACCCGATGTTCTGTATTGGTTATATCTGTATATGGGCTCATGAGCTAACTCCAAAGTTAGACTCTAAGAATTGCTGTTTGAAGAAATTTTTGCACACGAGTTTCTGTTTTGTTAAATAAGCCAAATAACAGCACGTAGTTTGCAGTATTGTAATGAAAGACTTTTCCTGTATTTGTTTTTGAGGATTTGATTTTAAGTGGCAGTGCCTACAAGGACCGCTTTTTCTTCAAGGTATAATATACTTTTTGCCCCCTGGTTATTCGGAAATACCTTATGGGATTCAGCAGTCAATTCACATTCATATGCTCTAAAAAGAAAACTTTGAAAAACATATGTCTTTGGGGACCACATAACCTGGGAAAGCCTGCTAATTACCTTTTTGTCCCTTTGATGAGTCACTTCCCTCCTGCGTAGAGAAGGCCTTCTTCCTTTTTTTTTTTTTTAAGATTTTATTTATTTGACAGAGAGAGAGACAGCTGAAGAGGGAATACAAGCAGGGGGAGTGGGAGAGAGAGAAGCAGGCTCTCCGCTGAGCAGGAAACCTGATGCGGGGCTCAATCCAGGGACCTTGGGATCATGACCTGAGCTGAAGGCAGGTGCTTAATGGTCACCCTGGCGCCTCTAGAGAAGTCCTTCTTAAGGACCAATAAAGGGAAAAAAAAATTTTTTTTTGGCTCTAGGCAGTAATTTCTTGGTGATCTGATTTTCTTAAATCCTCACAAACTTTTATCTCGTTACATGCCAGTGATTGTTCTGTAGAATTCCATAAGGGTTGCTTGGAGTGTGTCGCTTGGTTGAGTCTGTGTTCAGATAACCCTGTCTGTGGAGCTCACCTTTCCACAGGCACAGTCAGGCTCGGTTGATCTAGGCCTAGATGAAGTGAAGAATTACTTTCTTCACCTAAAATCACTTTGCATTTACATTTTCCCTTCAATGTATTTGCATGTGTGAGGTGTGTCCAGTATGCATTCCAGTGGTTAAAGAACAGGAAATAATCCTGAAATCAAAGCTTGCGGGGTGGGAGGGGGGTGAGGGGTGGGGGGTAGGGGGATGGGGTGGTATTTGCCTTTGAGGTCCCCCCCCCACCCCCAACTCCAGTGTGTTTGGGACTGTTTTACACAAATCCATGTCTTAATGAGCGCAGGCTTGGATCTTTCTCACGAATGCTCTCCTTTCATTCTTCTCAACCACAGTTTGCTGCGCTTAAACCCTAATTTCTAAGTCAGCCTTTCAAAAGCTTTGAGTTAATCTCCTCAAGCCATTGATTTATTTAAACGAACTACAGAGAGGATGTAGAGATGAATCAAGTCAGAGAGCAACAGCTACTCTCTAGAGTTTACGTAAATTAAGAAGGGAGGAAGGTTTTTAATGTCGAAATATTTAAGAGCATTGACCTTGCAATTTGCCTTCCAAAAAAAATGCGGAAAGTAAGAATTTTTTTTTTTTCCCACTGTTACTTGTGAGTCACTGTACTTCAGAGAACTGGGAAGAACAGTATCACCCATCTCCTTTTCAGAGCTGCGAGGAGTAAACACAGAGGGCAGTGCGGGCGGGAAACCTGTTCTTCCCCTCCCCCCCAGCACGCCTGTGAAAGTGGGTCGATGGTGGCAAAGCCCTGCAGATGGGTAGCACGGAGGCCTGGGTGGAGTTTAAAAGTCAGTTATTGAATCATTCAGGTGAAAAAGATTTCCACTGTTAGCAGGGAACCGAGGGCACTGAGTAAGAAAAGCGTGTCGTGTTTTCAGTAGAATTAATTTATGTTACTCAGTATTTGCCCGTAGTTTTTATGACATGACAGGAGGGGCCAGCCTCCTGTGGTTTTCATTTTGTTCTCATTTGCACAGTTACTTGAAGAGATGAGAAATGAAGCCCAGATGGAGCGATTTCTAGGAAGTGTAGACACACTAAGGTGGTGTCATTCCTTTGGAACCATGTTGCTGTAGATACCTTCTCTTAGAATAACAGGCTTCTCCCCTCCAGCAAAGCAGTAACACATTTTATGTGGCTGAGAGCTCTGCCTTCGCTGTGTCTGACCTAGACCGAACCACCAACAGTTAGCATCTCAAGCCAACGGATTACATATTTCTGCAAGACGGCTGTAGTTCTCAGTAGGTGTTGAATAATAGTAACATCTCTGCAGATAATTACACGTGACAGGAAAGATCATGACCCTTTTACCCTTTTGTTTATGGGATTTGGGGGGCTTGGAGAGTGCCAAGTGTCATAGAGTCTTTGAAGAGCCCAGGGACTGGGGTTGGAGAGTAAAGATACAGTCGCCCCCATTCCTGCCTTCTAGTTTTATTTATTTTTTTTTTTTTTTCCCCCAGGAATCTGTGCCTTCAGCATCCCCAACGGGTACCCCCAAACACAACATGAGGAAAATGACAAGCGCGGAGGACCCAAAGGGAACACATCCCGAGGGGCTGTTCATGATGCCTCCTGCTGGAATGAGTCTAGGCAACCTGAGGAGTGAGCCTGTGCCAAGTACTTCGACCAAGCAGCAAGGGCAACAAGCCGCGCCCTCTGCCAGCCAGCTTTCCGGTAGTCCAGGTAAAATTGGAGGAAGGAGCCGCAAGGAAGGTGGGGAGTTCAGGAGACTATGGCAGGTGCCTCGGGGGATGCATCAGAGTGGTATCAGGTCTTTAGTGATAATCTGATTTTGGTATTATTTTAGAAAGCTTAAGAGTCTCAGGATATAGATTTTGCAGTGGGCGACTTCTGAAGTACAGTTAAATTAGCAAGACACAGTGTGAATAAAGAGATTTAGATTGTGTCTTAGGACTTTTTCCTCAAGGTCAAGGTGGTTGCCACAAGATGGTGATAGTAAAACTGGAATGATTCCTGTATCCTTAGCCATATCCTTGCAAGTCACTGTCAAGACGCTATCTGTTTTCTACTCAATTATTATTCTATTTAGTTCTAAAAAAACAAAGAACTCTGAAAAAATAGGAGTGTAAATTAGGTAACAACAGAGATACTGTAAGTGACAATTTTGCAGAGATAGGAACCACCCTGTTACTGGTGCTCTTCTCTGAAATTAAGAATGAGTCATTCCAGATGAGAGCCTGATTTTGGCCTTTTGGGTTCTTTTAAAAATTAAATTTAACTAAATTTGATTTTTTGTTTTATTTTCATTCCAGCATATTAACACAGAGTGTTACATTAGTTTGAGGTGTACAGTGCAGTGATTCAGTGCTTCGTAATCACCCTGTGCTCATCATGACCGGCGCCCCCCTTAATCCCCACCAGCTGTTTCCCCCACGCCCCTACCATCTCCCTTCTCATAACCGTCAGTTTGTTCTCTATAGTTAAGATCTGGTTCTTGGCTGGTCTCTTTCTCTGTCTCTCTCTCTCCCTCTCTTTTTTCCTTTGCTTGTTTGTTTTGTTTCTTAAATTCCACATGAGAGTGAGATCATATGGTATTTGTCTTTCTGTGATTGACTTATTTCATTTAAGCGCAGTACTCTTGGGCTCCGTCGTGTTGCTGCAAATGGCAAGATTTCAGTCTTTTCTATGGCTGAGTAATGTTGCATTGTGTGTGTGTTTGTATTAAATATATATGTACATATATATGTTTATATACATATATATCTACCACCTCTTTTCTTTTTTAAGATTTTATTTATTTATTTTTGCGAAAGAGAGCGTGCACACAAGCAGGGGAAGAGGGAGAGGGAGAGGGAGAAACAGACTCCCCACTGAGCAGGGAGCTGGACACGGAGCTTGATCCCAGGACCCTGGGCTCCTAACCTGAGCAGAAGGCAGGTGCCACCTCAGGTGACTGAGCCACCCAGGCGTCCTGCATACCACCTCTGTCCGTTCTTCACGTGATGGATACTTGGACTGCTGCCATACTTTGGCTATTGCAAGTACTGCTATAAACATGGGGTGCATGTATCCCTTTGAATTAGTGTTTTTGTATTTGGGGGTAAATACCCAGTAGCGTGATTACTGGATTGTGGAGTAGTTCTATTTTTAATTTTTTAAGGACTCTGCCTACTGTTTCCCAGTGGCCTCACCAGTTCACATTCCCACCAGCAGTGCAAGAGGGTTCCCCTTTCTCTGAATCCTCACCATCACCTGTTGTTTCCTGTGTTGCTGATATTAACCATTCTGACATGCATGAGGTGGTAGCTCATTGTAGTTTTGATTGGCACTTCCCTGATGATGAGTTATGTCGAGCATCTTTTCGTGTGTCTGTTGGCCATCTGGATATCTTCTTTGGAGAAGTGTCTGTTCAGGTCTTTAGCCCATCCTTAAATTGGATTATTTGGGTTTTTTGGTGTTAAGATGTATAAATTCTTATACTAACCCTTTATCAGATGTGTCATTTGCAATATCTTCTCCATTCAGTAGGTTGCCTTTTAGTTTTTTTTGTTTCCTTTGCTGTGCAGAAGCTTTTTATTTTGATGGAAAGTAAATTTTTTTGTTTTTAAAATTTATTTATTTATTTATTTTTAAAGATTTTATTCATTTATTTGACAGAAATCACAAGTAGGCAGAGAGGCAGGCAGAGAGAGAGAGAGGACGAAGCAGGCCCCATGCAGCACAAAGAGCCCAATGTGGGGCTCGATCCCAGGACCCTGGGATCACAACCCGAGCCGAAGGCAGAGACTTTAACCCACTGAGCCACCCAGGCGCCCCTATTTTTGTTTTTTAATCCTTTTTTTTTTAATATTTTGTTTATTTATTTGACAGAGATCACAGAGAGGTAGACAGAAAAGCAGGCAGAGACAGAGGAAGGGAAGCAGGCTCCCCACTGAGCAGAGAGCCGGATGCGGATGCGGGGCTTGATCCCAGGACCCTGGAATCATGACCTGAGCGGAAGGCAGAGGCTTTAACCCACTGAGCCACCCAGGCGCCCCATGTTTTTTAATCCTTTTTTGTTAATCTTATTTTATTTAAGCAGGCTCCATGCCGAGTGCAGAGCCTGACTTGAGTCTTGATCTTATGACCCTGAGATCATGACTGGAGCCGGAATCCCGAGTCAGACGTGTAACCGACTGAGCCACCCATGAGCCCCATTTAAGTTTTTTAATTTATCTCTACACCCATTATGGGGCTTGAACTCAGGACCCCAAGATCAAGAGTTGCTCCTTTGACTAAGCCAACCAGGCACCCCTGGCCTTTTGGTTTTTAAATGTGTTCTGGATAGGTGATGAGTAGGATAAGTTAGAGAGGGAAACAGAATGTGATTCGCCACAAAAATCCATCCAGTGTGATCAGGCTTTGAGGGACTGGGACACTCACTGAAAAGGCTGTTGCATGTCTTTTGTTTTATGCAAGGACTAACGGTACTAGGTACTACTTATTCCCTATAGTCCCTTGTGGTCCTAGAGGTGACAGGAAGGTGTCTTATGGTTGGATTGATGATTAAATAAATGAGATTGTCCTAATCATCATCATCACACTGCTGGTTGTTGAACACTTGTGCCGGATACCAAGGCACGTTGTTCCATAAATCATTGGATTTTACCCCACAGCACCCCTGTAAGAGTTTCATTTTTATCCTCATTTTACATACAAAGAGACAAAGACTTAGAGAGATTAAGTAGCTTCTGTCGACCAGTCTCTACACCTACTGGGTGTGGAGCGTGGCGGGGTACGCACACGGTGCCATCTGACACTTGTGACCTTGGGCCATTGCTGTGAGGACAGTGATGAGTAGGAGGAAGGTAGGCGAATGCCTCTGAGAAATGATTTGGGATGTTTTAGAGATCGATGGAAAGATCTCTCTCCAAACAGTGTTTCTCCTTCCAGTTTGTTTCTGGAATTTGTGATTAAGATGGGATTAAAGGAGTGGTTTGCAAACTGCTCTGTGTATCCTTAGGCTTCCGTGATGACCCTAAGTAATCTCTGAAGCCCTTTACCCCTTCCCCTACCCCCTTCTACCAGATCAGTTCCACTTCTTTTTTTTAAATATTTTATTTATTTATTTGACAGAGATCACAAGTAGGCAGAGAGGCGGGCAGAGAGAGAGGAGGAAGCAGGCTCCCCGCTGAGCAGAGAGCCAGACGGGGGCTCGATCCCAGGACCCTGAGATCATGACCTGAGCCGAAGGCCGAGGCTTTAACCCACTGAGCCACCCAGGCACCCCTCAGTTCCACTTCTGTCTCTTCCATGTGTTTATCAAAATAGTAAAAAACAGAGAACTGCTATATTTCTTTATTTAGTGTGTGTGTGTTTTAATGTGCATTTATTTGATCACTAATGAGGTTGGATATATTTTCATATACATGCTGGGATGATTTTCTTTCGGCAGTAAATCACCTATCACATTCCTTGCCAATTTTCCTACTTGCATATTCTTTTTTTACAGATTTTTCAAATCTTTGTAAAGTGGGAGTATTTCCCTATTATCTGTCAAATATATTGCAATTTTTTTTTCCAGTTTCTCTTTTGCCTCTTTTGCTCATGATGTTTTTGTCTTGTACAACTCTTTAATTTCCATATAGCTAGATACATTGTTACTTTCCTTTGTGTGTTCCGCTTCTGATAACACAGAAATGCCTTCCCTGTGTTTTATCATCCCATGGGACAAATACCCTTAGTTATTTTTAAAAATAACCTAAGAATTATTTTATTATGTTTCCCCTTCCTCCCGCCTACCTCAAAAATTCCCTTTTGGGATTTTGATTGGGATTATATTAAATAAACAGATTAATTTGGTGGAGAATTTATAAATTTACAATTTTATATTAGAATATAAGCTTCGTAGGGGAAAAGATATTTGTATGTTTTGTTCACTGCTGTATCCTGGAATAGCGTCCTGGACTGAGAAGAGTAACTGGCACAGAGTAGGTGTTTTAAAAACATTCGCACAAATGAGTTTTAAGTCCGAAGACCGGGTATAAGAGGTGCGGGCTGAGCCGCTGGTGTTACCATCCGGCTCTGCTGAGTACTCCATGCTGTTGGACGCGGCTCCTGCCACTCTGCATAGGAGATGAGAGGCGCCAAGCAGGCCCCTCGATGTGGACATCGTGAGATGTTCTGGGAAGGATGGAATGGTGCAGGAGGAAAGAACAGAGAGGACCCAGTCGAGATGGAGAGGGGAGGGCGATGCCGTAGGTAAGGCTGTTCAGGTAGCGGGGGGCTTGGCAGTTTTGGGGAGACAAAGGCCAGTGAGCCTGAGGCTTCAGGAGCTGGGAGAATGGCTTGAGATGAGGTTGGAAAAGTAGGCAGTGGGCTTATGCAGGGTTTTATAAGGATTTAGGGGGAGTTTATAGAAACAACTTTGGATTAAGCATAATCATTAACACGTAGGAGGAAGAGAATGTTACGGTCTTGTTTATTTTTTTAAGGATTACTCAGGTATTTTGCGGGCAGAATGGTTTTGTGAGGGCCAGAGGGAATGGCGTAGGTGTATTGGGTGGAAGTTTCTTGGGGGGCCAGGCAGAATGACGGTGGTTTGGACGAGATCAGTGGTAGCAGAAATGATGACATATTTGTTGGAGAAAAGAATTTCGGTGCTGGAAAACTTTGTAAGCCTTTGAGTTGCATCCTCTCTACATGAGACCTCTATAGGATATCCTTCAGTCTAAATTCTTTAGGCTCAGCCCATGTCTCAGGACAGTAGCACGTGTGTGATGCGGAAGGGAAGCAGACGAAGGGTCCAGCACAGGGACGCCGCAGAGGGAGGCCTTGTTGCTGGGGTGGAGACTTTTGGACACTCAGATCTTTGAAGGAGACAGCTCTGAACATTTCCCAAAGACAGAATGGACTTTGTTTACCTTTTTAGTTTTGTTCAGGGCTGGTCCATTCTGGATCTTACTTCCTTCATTCTCTCTCTTTCCTTGGGTCCATGTAGAAGACCATGTCTGCCTGCTGGATTGCATTATCGTGGACCTACAAGACATGGACATCTTTGCTGCAGAGAGACGTCCACGAGAGTATTCTAAGGCCTCAGACGACAGCAGTGGAGATCTGGTGTTCCCTTCCTATTCCGTGCGGCAGACGGGAGGGAGTCTCCTAACCGAGCCTTGTCGACTGAAATTGCAGGTGGAAAGGAACTTGGACAAGTGAGTGGTTTACATCTGGATAATTATCTGTCTTTGGTAGAATCTTAATAACTTGGCAGTCAGTACTGTGAAGGTAAGTCTGGAAGAGAATAGGCATTCACTTAATTCTTCCGTGTAGCAAATGTTTATTGAAGCCCAGCTGTGGGCTAGACGTGAGGGCTACTGTGATGGGAAGAAAAACCTGTCTTTACGGAGCTTACGTTGTGTTGATACAGGGATGTAGGAAGGCAGATTAGAAGGTTATTGTAATTTAGAGTTTGACTCAGTGTTAGAAACTGTTATGGGATTGCTCCTGGGGCCTTGGAAACGAAGACAAAGGGGCACGAGTGTAGCATGGCTTTTGGTGGATTTGAGGAAGGTGGGGATGGCAAGGAAAGTATTTTGGAAGAGGTCACATTTGGATTATATGTTCCAAGCACAGTAGATTCTGGACCTGGTGTTGCTACTTAGCTCGGAGCTCCATTTAATCAGAATAACTGTTGAGCTGCTGCTCTGCTCATTTTGCTCCATTAAGCAATCTGAAAGTACCCCCTAAAGGCTAATGAGCTGACTCTAATTTACCTTTTCATTGGCCTCAAGCGCGGGAAGCTTATTTCTGCAGTTTAGAGCATCGCTTCATTGTCATTACTGCTGTGGGATCGTCCGGGAAATGTCTTAAATATGAATGTTCCCAGACCCCACCAGAGACCGGTGGAACCTGGGTCTCAGGGCCGAGCCTCGGGTGCATGCAAGTGAGGTCCCCTGGTGTGGCTTGGGGCCCACAAGCCCGGACAGGAGCTGCTGTGCCCCATGTGTGATCGCTGTCTGTTTGGGGCCTTCGTTTTGGAGAAAGCAGCAATACTTGGCATTTCTGTGACAGGCAAAGATGGTGCATAGGTGTCAAGTAATGAAGGACATTCTCGTTGGTAGCGTTTTGGCAAGCAGTCTGGTTACTTGTGGGGAGTGCAATTTTAATCCGTCTTTGGTCACTCCCTTCGGGGTTCTAGGGTTTGGGTGAACCGTTTAATGCTCCTTTTTTGTTTCTCTCCGGATTAATGACACTGACACCGTGTAGCTGCTCTCTCTGGGATGTTTGCATTTTATTCTTACTTGTTATTTGAGTGCTCCCTGGCTGGCGCTCAGTTATGCTTGGCGTGGGCTCTCTCTGGTTTTACTGGCCTAGCAATCTTAGGAGGAGCTTCGTTATTTGGAAATGGAACACTTTGTTTTCTTTTCAAGTAATGCTCCCCCCTCCCAAAAAAACATGCTTCATTACTCCGATTATGTAAACTTGACCCGCTTCCATGTTTATGTGCAGGAGATTATAGTGTCAGCCCTGACAGGCGGTGATAACTCAGTACGAGGGACCCTCTCAGCTGCTTGCGCCACAGAAACAGGGAGCTGAGAGGGCGCCCGGTAGTCCCTTCCAGGTGTTGTTTTTTGTTTTGTTTTGTTTTTTTGTGGCTTGCATCACTGTCCTTTCTTTACCTGATGGTATATAGATTTTTCTCTGCAAAGTTATTTTTTTTAATTATTTATTTATTTGTCAGAGAGAAGGAGAGAGAGAGACAGCACACAAACAGGCAGAGAGGTGGAGAGAGAAGCAGGCTCCCTGCCGAGCAAGGAGCCCATGCGGGACTCGATCCCAGGACCCTGGGATCATGACCTGAGCCGAAGGCAACGGCTTAACCCACTGAGCCACTGAGGCGCCCCGCAAAGTTACTTTTTACATTCTTCTCCTTTGAGTCCATGTTCTCTCGGTACTCCGAGTGTGTTGTCTGCAGCATCCATGGGGCCCAGTTCTCCCTGGGAGGGTGGGGGGCAGTTCTTCAGTGTGGGGACGAGGTATGCTGCCCCCAGATCCGGGCATCTCAGCCTTATTCCTGCCAGTCTCAGCAGAGACAAGTGACAGATTCAGAGTTTATCCTGATGTCCCATCTGGGCTCCGTCTGAAACCCTGGTGTCTGCCTTTAGTTATCACAGAGTCTGAAGAGTTAAATGAAGAGATGGCCTTTTCTTTATTGCCTCCAACTGTAACACTAGAGCTCTTTCTGGGTCTCGTGGGATCTTTTTCCTTATTAATCGATTACTTAGCTAATTTGGATCTGGGGATGTTGTAAGTGCGTATTTTGAGAGGAAAGGGGCTCTTTGTAGATGACACAGGACACTCAGTTGTGCTCACCCGGTTCGTTTGGAGCCACAGGAAAGTTTTATTATCGGAAGTTAGAAACGAACTGATGGATAATGTCGGCGGGGACAGTTTAGCTCTATCTGGCGTCTGGGTGTGAGCTTTGTCAGTGTTAAGTTACTGATTTGTTGGCCAAAGTGACTTTTTTTTCTTTCCTCAGAGAAATAAGCCATACTGTGCCAGACATTTCTATCCATGGCAGTCTCTCTTCAGTCCACTGCTCCCTGGACTTGCCCAAATACAGGCTGATCCGGGGTTTACTGGAGAACAACCTCGGAGAGCCCATAGAGGAATTTATGCGGCCTTATGATTTACAAGACCCAAGAATTCATGTAAGTGAGACCTCGCGCCGTCCCACAACTCTTAAACTCTCGCAGTCCCAGCCGATGGCCACCTGGTGCGTGGATCGCTCCAGCTCACCTGCGGAGAGCAGATGGGATGACAAGCAGATTAATGTCTTGACATATTAACCCCCTTTTCAGACTGGCATTTTCCTCTTGCAGACTATTCTCAGTGGAGAAGTGTACACGTGCATGTGCTTCCTCATCGATATGGTGAATGTAAGTCTGGAGCTGAAAGATCCCAAAGGAAAAGAAAGTACTGGGTCCTTAGCCAGGTATGACTTTCACGGTGCTGCTTTACGCCTAGTGACTGACAGTACTAGCAGTACTGCAAACAGTACACACATTTCGCTTTAGCGAAATTCGCTTTAGCGTAGAGCGGAGGTTGCAGCACGGTGGTTCATGACGGAAGTGGTCCGCACAGTGCTTCTTGGTTGCTTTTTCAGAGTTTAAATTCATTGCTTTATGAGTAAAGACAAGTTATTAGGACGCGTCAGTGACCTCCACACCTGGTGCTGAAACGGTTGCAGCTCTAATCAAAACTTTCCGAAGACTCTGCTGGCTTTGGTTTTGTTTTGTTTTGTTTTGTTTTCATGTCAGCACTGTTCAAAAAAAACTGGACAGTCGACACACAACGTGATGTTAGTTTCACGTGTACAACAAAGTGATTCAGCTTCTCTGTCCCTTTTGCTGCGCTCGCCGTGAGTGCAGGTGCCATCTGTCACCCTGGGACACTACTGTGGCACCATGGCTGTATTGCTTGTGCTGTACTCTTGATCCCCGTGACTGGAAGCCCGTACCTCCCGCTCCCCTTCACCCATCCCCCTCCCCACCCTGAACCTACCGGCGTTTGGAACTGTCGAACTCCAGACCCGCCCTTATGGAGAGCTCGAACTGCTGTTCTGGTACCTGTGGAACGCGCCTTTAATGTCGTGCGGTTCCTGTGCGTCCCGTCCGCTGGGAGAGGACAGCAGCCGCTGCAGTTGTATGTGAGTGGCAAGGAGAGGGGAACATTCCAGAGAGCCTGAGGTGTCGTGAGACGGAGGCTCCACTGGAAAAAGTCATATCCTAACACGCTCCTGGTGTAATCTTGCTGCTGTGCCATGTCATCGAAGCTTAAAATAATAATAATAAATAAAAAATGCCACGGGCTGGAGGCGGGGGCAGAAAAGAGGTGACAGACGTGCAAGACGCAGCAGGGATTGAGAAAAATGGAGCCATTTTCCTCCTGATGCTGCGTGACCCCGGCGGCCCTCAGGCTGCTCTGCGGCCACAGTCGCTGCGGCTGACGGAGCAGCCCGTGTCTTGATGCGGCAGCAGGACAGGCGAGAGTCCCTCAGTGCCTTGAGCTCACTTCACGGAGTTCGAGTACCGTCCCGTCAAGTGCAGAGGGGTCCGAAGCACAAGCTCGGGCGTGTCTGCTGAAGGGGACACCCAGAGCTAGTTGGGGAGCAGCCCTGCTCGCTGCCTCCCCGTCCCACGTTTAAAAATTGGGGGACTTGGCATCAAAAGTTTGGATTTCAGCCTCTTTTGAGAAGCTGAACGCTTTAACGGTACTGGGCCCGTGTTTTCCTGGAGGAGCATCTTGGGCTGCCTTTAGACAGGGCGTGTCTTGCCTGCTGATTCACTTTGTGCCTCATTTGCATGGTCTGGGCGCACCAAGAATTTGTGATTACTGGTGTGGAACCCTGACCGTTGCATTGTGTCTTCACACCTGATGCCCTTCTCATTTTGATCTCTTGACAATCACGTGAGGCTGGGCAGATAAGACTTCTGTTTTCCAGATGGACTTTTTATCTAGTGTAAGGTCATAGGGCTGGAAAGGTGGTTTGATATTTGAAAACAGGACTTCAAAGTCTAGAAATTTCCCTACCGAAACACTCTTTTTCTTCTTGTCTTTCTGTGGACAGTCCGCCCTGGCCTCTATCTAACTCAGCTGAATAAAACGTGGGACAATGAGGCTTGGGTCCCAGATAGTCTTGTGAGTCAGCAGTTTTTTTCTGGTGACTAGCTATGCCCTTAGTTTTTTTGAAATAATTTTTGAAATAATTTATTGAAATAATTCTGTACGGAAGGTTATGATGGTACTGAGTAAATTATGAATTGCCCATTGTACCTTCCTCTGTAATTAAAAAAAAAAAGGCAGTATCAAAGGCACTTCTTCTTGGTGGATCAGTTGCATTATTTCTCTATATGAAGAGTGTTATTTGTTCTGGTTGCTTCTAGGAAACTATAGTAGTTATATAACAATTTGGCAGTCTCTGGAGAGGGGATCCTGCAGGAAGGCTAGGAGTTGACAGATGAAGGTCTAAAGAGACCCTTGGCATCCTTTGGGGATTGTTAAACGTGTATAACCTTCTCAGACTTGAGACGAGAAACAAGAATGCTGTTGCAGCCAGAGAATAGTAGATATTGTTATTCCTCATGGAGTTCCTATGGACAAGGTCATCTTCCTGGAAATGAAAAGTAAGAGGCAGGGGTCAATGGTGCTAGATCCTTTTTGAGGAGTCTGTGAACAACATTGGGGAAAGTTATTCTCCTTCATAATTCTCAGGTGTACTTATGACTTTGTTCTGCTTTCTCCTTTTTAGATTCGACTTCAAGAAATGTAAACTGCTCTATGAAAGCTTCTCCAACCAAACCAAGTCCATTAACTTGGTTTCCCATTCCATGATGGCTTTTGACACCCGCTATGCCGGGCAGAAGGCCAGCGCCGGCCTGACGAATGTATTCAGCTGTATTTTTCAGCCTTCCAGGAACAGCAGCACCACCCAGGGATCCATCCAGATGGAACTGCATTTCAGGTAGTGGACCCAGACCCTGACTCTGCGCTTCTCTATCAAGAAACTTCCTTTTGTGGCCAGTGGGCCAAGGCTCTGTCAGCTTTAGAGGGTCACAGGACTGAGGAGTCACTGAAAAGATAAACAGAAAAGGGCTCACCAGTGCCGCTCACAGGGCATTAAGTCGGTGTTCCGGTCACCCTGCAGTTGCCTGCATTGGCCAAAAGATGTCTCTGTTGCCTTAAAAAGAAAAAGTTTAGACTCAGACCAGAGTCTTAAACTCCACCTCTCTGTAGACTGTTCCAATATGTAGGACAAACTGAGGAAGGAAGAGATGATTCTTGTTGAAGGGGAAAGAAGACGTTTGGTCTCTAGAAATTTTGGCAGGAAGGTGCTTTTGACTTGAGTTACAGCTTTATCTATGCATGTCCTGCTGCCCTCCTTCTCCGTTTACAAGGGCTGTGGCCTCTTCGGACGAGATTGTGTTTTTCTTTCTGGTATTAGGCTAGGAAGTGGGGTGCATATATATAGTGAGTGCATGTTTTGGAATTGTACCGATCTGGGCTTAAAATCTCGATCTACCACCTTTTAGCTGTGTGTCCTAGGCCAGGTTTCAACTACTGTGACCTGCAGTTTTCTCCTCTAGAGGGTAGAAGAGGATGAGCGTACCCACCTCACACAGTGGAGGCAGGAATTGAGAAAATAATGCTGGCCTGCTGCTTGGCCCAGATGGTAGTTCTTATTGTTATTACCGAGGTAGCAATATACTGCTGCGAGGTTTTATGGCCGAGGGGGGGATAGGCCTGAAAACCGTGAAGAATTAGGTTTGATCTAAAATCCTCCAACGCAAATCCAAAAGGAGACCTTTGGAAGAAATGTCAGTTCTATTCTATTAGGGCTTAATGTTATCAGATAGGCCGTACCTGCGACCTAGTAAGTGAAAAGACTGGGAAAAACTTCATGGGCAAAAAAAGATGAAGATTATTCTTGCATTCCTATGCTTGAATGTACCTGATACTTCAGTGTGCTGCCTGGTGAATTCTCAGGGTTGAGATTTCTTTTAGGGAGAGGTCATGGTCATTCTCCATATGCCTTTAGGAAGTCTAGCAAAGTAGATGGTCAGATCTTTGCCTGAACTTTTTGAATGTTCTGAAATGAGAGTGCTCATTACCTCTAACTGTGGGCCCTACCATGAGCCACGCACTCTCCTTTCTTTGATACTTAAATCATCCCGGCAGGTCTGCAGAGCGGGTGCCTTCTGCCCAGTTTTATAGCTGCAATGGTAGAAGCTAGGAGGGCACCGAATGCCTCTCCAAGGTCATGCGGTGGGTGAATGACATGCTCAGGACTCACATCAGGGCCTCTGATGGCAGCGCCCATGCTGCTTCCCACCGTCCTCAGGTGTGGCCACTGCCTGTCTCCTGACCTGGCTGATTGCAGTCAGATGCGAGGCTGGCTGTGATTGGCGGTTCTTTTGTTTGAAGATGTTTATCTGAGCAGGAGGCTTCCGTAGATTTGGTCCTTCTGCAGAAACAATTTCTTTTTGGGTTTGCTGTATTATTATTGATCTAGCTTCCTAATCTGTCAGCTAGTTGTCTCGTCGATCATATTTTTAATACATAAGGAGCCTTGGAGTATCACTCTGTGTATATACTGGACGTGTATAATTTCTGGGAGCCGAAGAGTAAAGTCTTACCTTGGTTCTTGTGGACAGAAATACCATTGTGAGGGAGAGGGAGTTAACATGTTCTCCTGGTTGGAACTTTTGAACGCGTTCTGTGTCTCCAGAAGAATTGCTCTTCTGTTGGGATTTTGTGTGTCAAATATAAATCACTTCACAGTGTTTAAAGGCTTGAAATATTTTCCAGAAAAGGGTATCAGGCATACTTTGACTTTTCAGTTAGTGCATAACTCTGACGATCTATGTTCAAAATGGGGTGGAAAAAATTTTACCGAGGGCAACATTTTTTCTCTAATACAAAAGAGTAAAGTGTTTCTGTGAAAAATGCTGTGTCTGTATGAGGGAGACATGCATCACTGTGCCCTTTCTCCAGAGGCAGTGAGCCAGGTTTACGAGAAACAAGAGACTAGAGAGGCCAGACTTAAAAACATCTCAGAATCAGCTTTTGCTGAATAGGAGCCCCTTTTGGGGGAGGTAGCCAGGTACGTATGGGTAGTGGCTGGAGCCCCAGAGTCACTTTGGGGCTCACAGAACAAAGTCCAACCCAGAAAACCATATAAAGTTATCCTAGCCCACTTTCCTTCTGTCCCACCCATCTCTGCCCACTCATATTCTGATAGGGCCACACCAGGGTTTGAGATGAGGCTTGAGGTCCTCCATGGGTTCTCACCTCAAACAGAGAATTTGGGGTAATGGGGCCTACAAAACCAGTATCGTCTCTCTCCCTCCCCCAGCTCCACTTCTGGGTGCTTGGGGTTTTGCCCACATATAAATGTCATTTTATTTGTCCTCCTTCTCAGGCTAAAGATCTGGGCTCTCTGGTCGGGTCCACTTGGTGAATTAGTACTATTGTGTGCATTTGATGTTTGTAAAGAAGTGATCCCAAACATCAAAGAAAGGGTGCCTCACTGATCTTCTTGAAGTAGCCTGTACAGAAGGAACTGACATTTACCGAACACACACGTATTATGTGCCTGGAGCTTTGTCTTTTACACTGTTCATATTTCTTATTTTATAACTGAGGAAACAGGCTCAGAGAAGGTAGGTGACTTACCCAAGATAACACAGCTTGTAAGCGACTGGATTTGAGCCCGTGCTCTTTCTACTGCACCGGGATTTCTCGGCTTGGGCACTATTGACGTATTAGGTTAGAGACTTCTAGTTGTGGTGCTGTCCTGTCTGTTGTGGGATGTTTAGTATTATCCCTGCCCTCTGCACTCTAGATGCCCACAGCGAGCCATGCCCCCACCTTGTGTTGTGACAAACACAGACGCCTCCAGACGTTGCCAGGTATCTCCTGGGGGACAGAATCACTCCTGGTTGAGAACTGCTGGAGGACACTATCCTGCTTTCTTACAGCATAAAAATGTGATGAGCTTTTGAAAATATACACCAAGTACCTTGTTAGACCAATGTTCAGAGTTTACTGATACCCAGAGCGGTCAATTTAAAAAATACTGGAAAAACACCTGCCCAAGCTGAGTAATATACTTGCAAGTTAATAAAATACATTTCTCCTTTCCTGTTTTATTTTTTTGTTAAATCTTTTTCCTTGCAGATCTACGAAGGATTCGTCCTGTTTTACGGTAGTTCTCAACAATCTGCGCGTGTTCCTCATATTTGACTGGCTCCTACTGGTCCATGATTTTCTTCACACTCCCAGCGATATCAAGAAACAGACTAATGTTGCTTCTTCTCGCCACCGTAACTCTAGCAGCGAATCTGCTGTAGTTCCCAAAACTGTGAAAAGTGGAGTAGTTACCAAGCGGTCTTCCCTTCCTGTGTCCACTGAAAGGCACCTGGAGGTCAAGGTCAACGTAACAGGTGAGCCTGTTGTCATAGGTGTGTTGTAGGTGTGAGTCACTGATTCTCAGTCTGAATGGTAGGCTCAATATGTGTCTTCTAGGATGATTTTTCTGTCATCTCTGTATCTTGATGTGAGCACTTACACATTTGCAGACCAATGAGTGTCGGAATTCTTGACCTCCATTTTCTGCTGTGAACGTTGGCTCCCTTTCAAGGCTGCAGGGTTCTGGGCCCTCTGCTCCACTGGCCCATGGCTCTTGCCCAGCTTGAGCGCTGCCTGGCCACTGGTCTTTTCCCCGAGTGTCAACACTGGCTTCAGTTTTCTGTTTGGTCTTTAGTGCTCCAACAGATGGCCCTCACTGAGTTTAGGCAAATCTGATGTGTGAAAATTGCAGAATAAATAAGTGAGGGGATCATTATTTTCTTTGCAAAAAAGATATGTCCCTTTACAAACAGATTCCCTGTGGTTTTTGTTAACTAGCGAACTCTCCTGGTAGATCCGTATGTATTTGTGGATCTATTGTCGTGTTGCTGACATAGCCCAACTACCGCTCAGGGGTTTAGAAGAAGCCGGCCAGCACAGTGCACTCGAAATGGATTTAGCTTCAAAAGTTCAGTCTAAACAAGGGGTTTGATGAAAACGAAAAGTAAATTTGCTGTGTACAAATGAGTAGGAAACTGTCTCCATTTAGTAATTTCAAAAAAAACTACGTTAAACTAGTGTACGTTCTTTGTAAACCACTTGAGCAGCTATGTGGATGATGCCGTGCCTCCCACTGCCCGACCGGCATTAGGAGATGTGTCTATTTCTGGGTTTTTAAAATAGGCCATTGCATGGAGAAGGGGTGATATCCTGGGCTTCTGAATATCTCATAGTCCTCCCAGGAGACTTAGCTTGAAAACAAGCTAAGTTTGTTTTGTTTTTTAATTTATTCATTTGAGAGAGAGAGAGTGAGCAAGCCAGAGCACAAGGGGGGAGGGAGTGTAAGGGGAGGGGCAGAGGGAGCCGGAGAAGCAGACTCCCTGTTGAGCAGGGAGCCCGATGTGGGACTCGATCCCAGAACCCTGAGATCATGACCTGAGTGGAAGGCAGATGCTTAACCAACCTAGCCACCCAGGTTTAAGCCCCCTTAAAAATACATTCTAAAGAGAGAAGAGAAACTGCACCCCAGTCTTTTCTGCTTGGGCAGTGCTGTTTTGGTTTAGCTGTGCCCGGCCAGATACAGAGAATTTGTTCAGGCTGGCGGTAAAGCCCAGTGTCGACGAACATCCTGGAGAGCAAGTCTTGCTGGCTAACCACCACCCTCCCCCGCCCCCCCCAAAGTAAATGCATTGCTTAGTTTGCAGCAGCCTGGTGTTTTCCAGCTTCCCAGCTTTGGTTTGGTTGACAATGCTGTCCTTTCCAGGCACGGAGTTTGTGGTCGTTGAAGATGTGTCCTGCTTCGATACCAATGCCATTATTCTCAAAGGCACCACAGTGCTCACCTATAAGCCCCGATTTGTCGATCGCCCCTTTTCAGGGAGTTTGTTTGGCATCGAGGTAAGAAGTCTATGTGTCGGTCAAAACACTCAATGTTTGGCTTAAGAGAAAAGCATTTGGAAGAGAATTTTACCTGCTCAGCTTTCATTAGGGGAAACTGTTGATGGAGCTGGTGAACTCTGGCCCCTCTCTCTTTGGTTTGTCCTCACATCTACCAGGTCATCCTTACCTGTGCAGTCAGCCCTCCAGTGTCAGGATGTAAATAATGCTGAGGGACGGGACTTCTGGGTCTTACCTAGTCCCTTCCTCGAGAAGTTCAGCGAGTACTCTGCAGAGTACCCAGTACTCTGCAGGCCCTTGTTGTGCCTTCAACGGCTACGGGTCTGGCCCTGGGGAAATTAGTCAAGGTGGGCAGGGGGTCCTCATTTCCCTGTGTCCCCTTCCCCTCGTTGAATTGTCGTCTCTGTGAAGACCTAGGGCTTTGTGGTCTTGGAAACTTGTTTATACGAGGTGTGAAGGATTTGACGCATTATCCTTTCAGGAATATCTCATCTGTAGAAGGATATCTCTGGAGAGGCATGCCTAACCTAACAGAGTGAGTCTCTCATAGTGCTGCTTGAGGCTGTAATTTAATCTCATGAAGGAGATACTTGGCGTTGGAGTGGCCTTCTGTAGCCTGAAAATTACATGATGCAATATTGAGTAAAAACTGCTTTGTTTCTTTTAAGGTCAGGGGCCGTGGAGAGAGAAGGAGAAATGAGGCAGATTATTATTTCTTTCAAGTGTTCTTAATCCACTGATCTCTGCGGACGTTCCTCTTGTTATAATATTGGAATATTCGGTCCAGGTTACTCATCATTCCCTTCCCCTTTATGATTGAACTTTTCGTGCCCTATTCTTTCCAGTTGTATTTCAGAGGTTGAATGAACAAAACTTTTTTCACTGTCAGCAGCATATGGCACTTTTTTTTTTCTCTCGCATCAGATATAATTGAATTAAACCTGTAGAGATTTCACTTCTTGATTACTTGTTTCTCTCATGTCAAGAAACCTCAGATTGAGGGGAAGGATTTACGTGCTGGTGTGATGTGAGCCGAGCATGAAATTGTCGTTCTTTCCCGGCCTCTCCAGTACCAGCTTTGAATGGAAAATGTTGGTGATTGATTAATGAACTGTCAGGGACAATTGAGTTTTGTGGAGCAGAAGGCCCTGAAGAAAAAAGGAAAATGAAACTTCTTTTGCTCTAGGTCTTAGAGAAACTATATTATTTGAGATTCCTGGAAATTCCTTTCAGTCTTGTTCCTCAGGCAGCACAATTGGATCTGAATTTTAAGACCCCTCCCTCCGCTTCGCTTCCTCCCCCTGCCTTGGTCCATCACTGGGGCGGAATTTATAAAGGAAGCCCAATGAGTTGATTTGGACTATAGTAAAGGAGCTTGGTTTCACATATTTTCAGCACTAGAAAATGCCCTCCATCCCCCCAAAAAGGAGGGAGAAGGGAGAGCAACATGAATGCTTTCTTCTATACTATTCTTTCTTCCCCTCTTTTTTTCTTTTTCCAAAATTTTATTTAAATTCTACTTAGTTAATACACAGTGTAATATTGGTTTCAGGAGTAGAATTCAGTGGTTCATCACTTACAACACCCAGGGCTCATCAAAACAAGTGCCTCCTTAGTGTCCCTCCCCCATCGGGCCCCTCCCCCACCCACCGCCTTCCATCAACCCTCCGTTTGTTTCCCTCTCTCTTCCCCGTCCCATTTGTTCCCCTGCTTTGTTTTTTAAATTCTACATACGAGTGAGATCATATGGTATTTGTCGTTCTCTGACTTCACTTAGCATAGTACGCTCTAGCTCCATCCATGTTGTTGCAGACCATAAGATCTCATTCTTTTTGATGGCTGAGTGATATTCCATTATAAATATATTATATATAGATGGAGATCTGTATATCTATATGTACCACATCTTCTTTATCCATTCAGCTGTCAGTGGACAGTTGGGCTGTTTCCATAGTTTGCCTATTTCTTTTTTTTTTAAGATTTATTGAGAGAGAGAATGAGCAGGGGGAGTGGCAGGGGGAGAGAGAGAATCCTCAAGCAGATTCCATGCTGAGTGTGGAGCCTGACTCGGGGCTTGATCCCAGGACCCCGAGACCATGACTGAGTGGAAATCAAGAGTCGGCTACCCAACCGACCGAGCCACCCAGGCGCCCCTGGCTATTGTTGATGCTGCTGCTGGGACCATGGGCCCCTTTGAATTTATGTTTTTATATCCTTTAGGCAGATACTTAGCAGTATAATTGCTGGACCGTAGGGTAGTTCTATTTTTAACTTTTTGAGGAACCTCCATACTATTTTCCAGAGTGACTGCACCGGTTTGCATTCCCACCCACAAAGCAGCAGGGTTTCCCTTCCTCCACATGTTAATTTTAGTCATTCTGACAGGTGTAAGGTAGTATCTCATTGAGGTTTTGATTTATATTTCCCTGATGATGAGTGATGTTGAGCACCTTTTCATGTCTTTTAGCCATCTGGATGTCTTCTTTGGAAAAATGTCTTTATATCCTCTGCCCATTTCTTAACTGGATTATTTGTTTTTTGGGGTATTGAGTTTGATAAGTTCTTTATAGATTTTGGTCTTCTGTACTGTTCTTGAAGTACAAAGATAATTCCGTCCTAGAATGGGAGTCTTCTCTCCCTTCTCTCTCTCCATAAATATGTTTATTGTTAAACTTTTTTATTATAGGACTTTTCAAACATACCCAAGTAAACAGATTACTCTAATGAGCCCCTATATAACCTGTCACCCAGCTTCAATAATTAATTGTTTATTTTCAATTATGAAAGTAACAATTATATCACATCAAATTGAGGGAGGGGAGGAGAAAATTACCCATCCCTTTGTCTGGAATCTCTGTTGGCATTTTGGTGTGTTTCTTTCCTTAAGGTCATGGTGTAATATTATTTTGATTGCACTGCTTGTCCACATAGCCCACTATCTGCCTACATTCCATGTGGTCTTTTTTTTTTTAAGATTTTATTTATGTATTTATTTATTTGACAGAGATCACAAGTAGGCAGAGGGGAAGGTGGGGGTTGGGGGAGGCAGGCTCCCCGCTGAGCAGAGAGCCCAATGTGGGGCTCGATCCCACGACCCTGAGATCATGACCTGAGTCGAGAGCAGAGGCTTAACCCAGTGAGCCACCCAGGAGCCCTCCATGTGGTCTTTTTAATTGTCGCTTTTAAGTGATTATAAAAGGGTCCATTGAGTAAATGTGATATAACCTGGGCTGCTCTGAATTTTTTTTATTAACTATTAAATAATGGCTCAGTGATTTTTTTTTCTGTATTTCTGTATTTTGCATTATTTCCATAGGCTAGTTCCTAGAAAGAAGGAGGATTATTGAATCAAAGGGTGTGTGTGAGATTTTTAGGCCTTTTGCCATGTAACAGTGAACTGCCTTTTATAAGGGGGGGAGGACCACTGACCATGCTTCTAGCCGTGGGCAAGAATGCCGACCCCTTTCTTGACAATATTTATTTCACCAGTTATTGTGGGTCTTTTGATAACATGGGGGCGATTGCTACCAAGATAGTGGGTTTTTTCCTGCTGATGCTTAGACTCTTCTAAACCAGACATTAATTCTTCCTACACTGCATTTCATTCTCTAGGTGTTTTCATGCCGACTAGGTAATGAGCACGAGACAGCTCTTTCAATTGTTGATCCAGTTCAAATTCAAGTGGAGCTCGTGGGGAATTCTTCTTATCAGAATAGTTCAGGATTGATGGATGCGTTCAATAGTGAAGATTTCCCGCCGATCTTAGAGGTAATGATAAAAAATCTGTAGACACATCGATAACACTCTCAAACGCTGTCCTGTGCCTGAATGCGACGTATTTACTCTGCTCAACTCAACGTTTTTAATCACTTTGGCAAATACAAAAGAAATAGGACATTTTCCATGTCCTAGAAAGTCTTTCAGTCTTGTGGAGAATCAAAGACCAGTTCATTATCTGGTGTCCTGTTGACGTTCTGTGAAAGCCGGCAGGAGGCAGGACCACAACAGAGGGGGGAATGTGGATTGTGGGTGGAACCAAAGGTAGGGACAGGATGTCCGTAGACAGAGGAGGAGGACAGTCCACGTTAGGAAGTAGCTAGGTCAGGGGCGAAGGGGCCCAGCCCACACAAGACGGAGGGAGGTCTCCCCAGAGCAAAGACGTGCATACGGGAGCATGGGGGAGGATGCCCGGTGAAGATGGGCCAGGTGAAGCCGGGCAAGGAAGACAGAAGGACTTGGCGTTTTCTTTCTTTGGCCGAGGAGGAACAATGAAAACATTGGAATCATGGGAGATTGAAAGGGAGAGAAAAGCCCTGTTGGTTTTTTATCTTTGAAGACAAAATACGTGATCAGCCAAGTGCCACCCGCAGACGTTCCAGTTACCCCGGTTTTCAGCGGCCTTGTGCTGGGGTCCGCCTTGCTCACTTGCTGGCCACTGTGTCGTTGGTGTGGGCGGGAGGCCGGGCGCGGGCAATGCTAGTGCGGCACTGGACTGGTTTAAGGTGATGTCTGCAGAAAGAAGAGGTCGTTTCTGTTGAGTGGTCAGTTGGTTTCAGGATTTAAAATGATTAAATCAATCAAAGCAAAATGCGTTCACAGAATGTTGCTAATGGGTGATCCTTCCCTCCCCCGAAAGAGCTATTTTCTGATTCTCTGCTTTTTTTTTTTTTTCCTTGTAAGAAAATCGTCCGACTGAAATATTCGTTGCTGTGGTAGATTTCCTAGCTTTTTATTTTTTATTTGATGCAGTTTTATGGCCATTCGACCTCACAGCATAGACACTTACCTTACGGCCCTTCATGCTTAATTTCAAGATCTTCCCAGTCTTCAAAATGAAAAGCTAACGTGGTATCCATGGGGCTTCTAGAACTTGAGTTGGGAGCTAGACGTACGCGCGAGAGGTGTGGGCATGAGAGCAAATGCAACTTGAAAAAACCGCCGCCTTCTCATTTCTGTCAGATCCAGTTACAAGCCCTGGATATCCGACTCTCCTACAACGATGTTCAGCTGTTTCTTGCCATTGCAAAATCCATCCCAGAGCAAGCCAGTGCTGCAGCGCCGGACCCAGTGGCCCTGGAGACCGGCACTGCTAGCAGTTCCCTTCCCGGAGGGACTCGGGCTGGAGAGGAGATCAGAGAAGGTTCGAGACACACCCTAGATCCTGTCTTGGGTAGGTGTTGAACTGTGAAACCCACTCCGTCTGCCTAATAGCTCCCCTTCCGGTTAACTGCTAAGATTGTCTTTTGCACAATTAAATTGTTCAGAGTATAATTGTAAGTCATTAAGTGTAATTATAAGTATGATGCTGTAATTTTTAAAAAATTTAAGAACAAATACAACACCCCAAACCGACTGCTGTAATCTACACTACTTTTCCTTTTCCCACTTCTTCCAGAGTTATATGGATAATGCTAAGGGTTAGTTTTAAACATTGAGTTTTCCTCCATTGTTGTGTGGATGATACTAAATTTCAGTTTTAAACTTTTATGAACACAATCAGTATAGGGAAAAGACTCTTAAAAATTTCAGGGTGCACTTCGGTAAGTCTCTAGGTCGGAGCCCATTTTTTTTCTCCTTAAGATTTTATTTATTTATTTGACACAGAGAGATCACAAGCAGGCAGAGAGGCAGGCAGAGAGAGAGGGGGAAGCAGGCTCTGTGCTGAGCAGAGCCCGATGCGGGGCTCGATCCCAGGACCCTGATATCATGATCTGAGCTGAAGGCAGAGGCTTAACCCACTAAGCCACCCAAGCACCCCTGGAGCCCATGTTTGCCTAGAGAAACAATGTTTTAGCCACCAGCTTCTGAATTTCTTTTTTTTTTTTT
>RCUC01099095.1:0-56149 GCA_003697995.1 Taxidea taxus jeffersonii | reverse complement strand
GGGGGCCTTTGGAGAGGGAAGCCAAAATAACTAACCTAAGGCTTGTGTTAGGTCCATAGAGCATATTATCCGTGCTCTACTGATACTACTGTGCTCTCCCACTAGGGCTGAGTTGAGGGTGTGTGCCTGCAGGATCGTAAACGACTGGATCATGGTCCTGTGGGTGGCTAAGCTGAGGGTGGCCCGAGGGATGCATGCAGGTTTGTCTTGCTCTGCAGGTTCCCTTCAATGGGCAGAATTTGGTGGCAGACCTCTGACCCAGGACTAAGTACCAAACCTAGGATTAGGAATTTGTCATGGGAGAATGGCAGTCCCGATTCTTCAGTGCAGATATAAGCTCCTGGAGCGCTGTTTAAGGCATTAATCTGGTGTCGGGATAGGCCCTGGTATTGTGGTCAGGGGGCCCTCCGAAGGTGTGGGTGCCTTTAGGATTCATGGAGGTTTCTCCCTCAATGAGGATTCTGCAGATGGCCTTATGGCACAGTTTTCTTGTGTGTGGCAACCAGAGTACTGTGAGGGGAATAAGGGGTCCCCAATCTGGAGGACGAGGGAACCAGACCTATGGGGACGGATGCATGAATACCAAACCTAGGGTTAGGGTTAGGTTCTAGGGGTCTGACATCCCCGGTCTGCTGGCACTGCTGTGGTCTCTCCTTATGGCTCAGTTGAGGATGTCTGTCTGAAGGATCCTTAGACGCCTGGATCGTGGTCCTAAGGGCCGCCTAAGGTGGAGGTGGCCTGATGGATGCATGCAGATGTGTCTCTCTGTGCATTTTAAACATACTTCTAAATGTCATGGTTTCCTTCAGGGATCAGAGGAATTATTCGTTGCATGTCACGGAGTCCCATCTGATGGGTTTCTGGACCATTCCTCTGATTTCAGAAATCTGATCCCCCAAACTAGGCCTAGGGTTAGGGTTAAGGTTAGGATTAGGGTTATGATTAGCCATAGGCATGTGAAATGTGCCAGTGCAGATATGGTCTCACCAAAGGCCTGATTTGAGTCAGGGAGTCACATTGCTCCTCAGGCCTTGTGCTTTTTGCCTGGACGGTCAATGTTGGTCAGAATGGCCTCAGGGTATCCTGCTAGTTTCTACCGCTCTGAGGGTAATAGATAGAACAAAATGAAATGCTTTCCTCCTTACTGAGATGCTGAGTCCTGTGGTCTGTGTGATACTTCCATCAGTGGGAGGACTTCAGTGTCAGCACTTTCTGGTCCAGAGCCTGAAACCTCAACCTAGGGTTAGTGTTCGGATCCAGGAGCATGGCAGGCCCAATGGGACAGTGCAAGGGCAGGCTTTCCAGAGGGCTGAGTTGAGGGGATTATTCTGGCAGTGTATCTGACTCTGGGACTTGGTCAGGGGGTCCTCCAAAGGTGGGAGGGGAGAGAGGTTGCATGCAGGAATCTATTACCTGGAGGGTCCTGCACAGTGCCAAATGGTAGAGTTTCCACATCGGTGGTAGTCAGAGTCTTGTGTTGTGAATAAGGAGTCCCCAATCTGGATGGCTACGGGGCCAGGCCTATGGGGACAAAAGCCAAAATACTAGGGTTAGTGTTACGTCAAAGGGACATGTTATCCACGCTCTGCTGATACTACTGTGCTTTCCACTAGGGCTGAGTTCAGGGTGTGTGCCTGCAGGATCCTTAGATGCCTGGATCATGGTCTGGGGGCCGGCTAAGCTGGGGGTGACCCGAGGGGTCCATGCGGGTTTGTCTCGATCTGTGGGTTATCCATACTTCTAAATGTTCCTACTGGGATCAGAAGAAATTTTGTGGTGCCGGCCAGGGGTCCCCAATCTGATGGTTTTCTGGATGATTCCTGTGATTTCAGAAGTCTAATCACCCAACCTAGGCATACGGGTAGGGATAGGGTTAGGGTAGGGTTAGGGTTGGAGTTATGTCTTAGGGACAAGGCAGATCCTATCTGCTAGAGCAGATACTTGCTCACGGAAGGCTTGAATTGAGGTCTGGAGTAAGGAGGCTCCTCATGCCTTGGGCTTTTTGCCTGGAAGGGCAAAGGTGGTGGGAATGGCCTCAGGGGAGCCTGCTGAAGTCTACTGCTCTGCAGGTAATAGATTGCACCAAATGGAACTGTTTCCTCCTGACCGAGAAGCTGAGTCCTGTGGTCAATGTGATGCTCCCATCAATGGGGGGCTTGGGTGTCAGCCCTTTCTGGTGGAGAGTCTGAAACCCTAACTTAGTGTTAGGGTTTGGTTCCAGGAGCATGGAGGCCCAATGGGCCAGTGCAGGGACAGGCTTTCCAGAGGGCTGAGCTGAGGGCATTATTCTGGCAGTGGTTCCAACTCCAGGATTTTGGTCAGGGGGTCCTCCAAAGGTGGGAGAGGCGAGAGGGTGCATGCAGGATTCTGATGCCTGCAGTGTACTGCACATGCCAAATGGCAGAGTTTCCATGTTGGTGGCAGTCAGAGTCCTTTGTTGTGAATAAGGGGTCCCCAATATGGATGGCTACTGGGCCATGTCTATGGGTAGGGATGTCAAAATTCCCAACCTAGGGGGTTGTGTCCAAGGGACATGTTATCCGCCTTCTGCTGATACTACTATGCTCTCCCACTAGGGCTGAGTTGAGGGTGTGTGCCTGCAGGATCCTTAGATGTCTGGATCGTGGTCCTGGGGTCTGGCTAAGGTGGGGGAGGTCCAGGGGATGCACGCCGGTTTGTCTTTCTCTGTGGGTTATCCATACTTCTAAATGCCATATGTTCCTACTGGGATCAGAGGAAATTTTGCAGTGCAGGTCAGGGGTACCCAATCTGATGGGTTTCTGGATGAATCCTCTGATTTCAGAAGTCTGATCACCCAACCTAGGCATAGGGTTAGGAATAGGTTTAGGGTTAGGGTTAGGGTTAGGTTTATGTCTTAGGGACAAGGCAGATCGAATCTGCAGATAAGAGCTCACTGAAGGCCTGAATTGAGGCCAGGAGTCAGGAGGATCCTCAGGCCTTGGGCTTTTTTCCTGAAGGGGCAAAGGTGGTGGGAATGGCCTCATGGGAGCCTGCTGGTTACTACCGCTCTGAGGGTAAGAGATAGCACCAAATGAAACGGCTTCCTCCTGACTGAGAGGCTGAGTCCTGCAGTCAGTGTGATGCTCCCATCAATGGGAGGATGTGGGTGTCAGCCCTTTCTGGTCCAGAGCTTGAAACCACACCTAGGGTTAGGGTTTGGTTCGAGGAGCATGGCAGGCCCAATGGGCCAGTTCGAGGGCAGGCCTTCCAGAGGGCTGAGATGAGGGCATTATTCTTGCAGCCCGTCTCCGGAACTTTCATCAGGGGGTCCTCCACAGGTGCGAGATGCGAGAGGGGGTATGCAGTGCCAAATGGTAGAGTTTCCACATCGGTGACAGTCAGAGTCCTGTGTTGTGAATAAGGGTTACCCAATCTGGATGGCTACAGATCCGTCCCCTTTGGGGACAAAAGCCAAAATACACAACCTATGGTTAGGGTTAATTCCAAGGGGCATGTTATCCCCACTCTGCTGATACTGTTGTGATCTCCCTCTATGGCTGAGTTGAGGTTGTGTGCCTGCAGGATCCTTCGATACCTGGATCATGGTCTGCGGGCTGCCTAAGCTGTGGCCCAAGGGATGCACGCAGGTTTGTCTTGCTCTGCAGGTTATCCATACTTCTAAATGTCATATGTTCCTACTGGGATCAGAGGAAATATTGCGCTGCAGGTCAGGGGTCCCCCACCTGATGGGTTTCTAGATGATTCCTCTGATTTCAGAAGCCTGATCACCCAACATAGTCATTGGGTTAGGGATAGCTTTAGGGTTAGGTTTAGGGTTAGGGTTTTGTCTTAGGAACTTGGCAGATCAAATGTGCCATCATAGATAAGGGCTCACCCAAGGCCTGATTTGAGGCCAGTCAGGAGGCTCCTCCAGCCCTGGGCTTTTGGCCTGAAGGGGCAAAGATGGCGGGAATGGCCTCACAGGAGCATGCTTGTTTCTACTGCTCTGAGGGCATTAGGTAGCATCCAATGAAACAGTACCTCCTGGCTGAGAGGCTGAGTTATAGCTTCAGTCTGATGTTCCCTTCAATGGACAGAATTTGGTGGCAGACCTCTGACCCAGGGTAATCACCCAATAACCTAGGGTTAGGAATTTGTCGTGGGAGAATGGCAGTCCCAATCTCCTGGATCGCTGTTTAAGGCATTATTCTGGTGTTGGGGCAGGCCGTGGTATTGTGATCAGGGGGTCCTCAGAAGGTGTGGGTGCCTTTAGGGTTCATGGATATTTCTCCCTCAATGAGGTTTCTGCAAAGGGCCATATGACACAGTATTCTTGTGTGTGGTAAGCAGAGTCCTTTAGGGGAATAAGGGGTCACCAATCCGGAGGGCGAGGGAGCCAGACCTATTGGGATGGATGCTTGAATACCCAAACTAGGGTTAGGGTTAGGGTTAGGTCCTAGGGGCATGGCGTCCCTGCTTTGCCGGAAATGCTATGGTCTCTCCCTATGGCTCAGTTGAGGATGTCTGTCTGAAAGATTCTTCACCGCCTGGATCGTGGTCCTAAGGGTCGCCTAAGGTAGGAGTGGCCTGAGGGATGCATGCAGGTGTGTCTCCCTGTGAGTGTTAAGCACACTTCTAGATATTATGGTTTCCTCCAGGGATCAGACAAAATTATGCATTGCATGTCACAGTGTCCCATCTGATGGGTTTTTGGACCATTTCTCTGATATCAGAAATCTGATCCCCCAAACTAGGCCTAGGGTTAGGGTTAGGGTTAGGGTTATGTCTTAGCCATAAGGCATATCGAATCTGCCAGTGAAGAGAAGGGCTCACAGAAGGACTGAATTGAGGCCGGGAGTCACGAGGCTCCTCAGGCCTTGGACTTTTTGCCTGGAGGGCCAAAGATTGTGGGGATCACCTCAGGGGATCATGCTGGTTTCTACCATTCTGAGGGTATTAGATAGCACCAAATAAAAATGTTTTATCCTGACTGAGAGGCTGAGTCCTGCAATCAGGGTGATGCTCCCAATAATGGGAGGACTTGGGTGTCAGCCCTTTTCGGGTCCAGAGCACGGAAGCCAAATCTAGGTTTATGGGCCTGTTCCAGGAGCATGGCACGCCCTATGAGCCATTGCGAGGGCAGGCTTTCCAGAGGGCTGAGTTGACGGCATTATTGTGGCATGTGTCCGACCCCAGGATTTTGGTCCGGGGGTTTTCCAAATCTGTGAGAGGCAAGAGGGTGCATGCAGGTTTCCTCCTCCAGGAGAGTACTGCATAGTGCCAAATGGTGCAGTTTCCACATTGTTGGAAAACAGAGTCCTGTGTTGTGAATAAGGGGTCCCCAATCTGGAGGGCAAGGGATCCAGACGTCTGGAAACGGATGCATGAATGCATAACCTAGGTTTAGGGTTAGGTCCTAGAGACATGGCATCCCTGGTCTGCCGGCACTGCTGTGGTCTCTGCTATGGCTCAGTTATGGATGTCTGTCTGAAGGATCCTTACAAGCCTGGAGATTGGTCCTGAGGGTCACCTAAGCTGGGGGTGGCCTGAGGGATGCATGCAGGTGTGTCTCCTTGTGGGGGTTAAGCATACTGCTAAATGTCAAATTTCTTTTCCAGGGACCAGAAGAAATTATGTGGTGCATGTCAGGGTTTCCCATCTGATGGGTTTCTGGACCATTCCTCTGATTTCAGAAATCTGATCCCCCAAACTAGGCCTAGAGTTAGGGTGTGGGTTAGGGTTAGGGTTATGTCTTAGCCATAGGGCATGTGGACTCTCCCAGCAAAGATAAGTTCCCACTGAAGGCCTGAATCGAAAGCCAGAGAAACGAGGCTCCTCGGGCCTTGGGCTTTTTGCCTGGAGGAGAAAAGATGGTGGGAATGGACTTATGGGAGAATGCTGGTTTCTAATACTCTGAGGGAATTTAATTGCACCAAATGAAACGGTGTCCTCCTGACTGAGAGGCTGAATACTGCAGTCAGTGTGATGCTTGCATTAATGGGAGGACTTGGGTGTCAGCCTTTAGTGTCCAGAGCCTGAAAGCCAAACCTAGGGTTAGGGTTCCATTCTGGTACCATGGCAGGCCTGATGGGCCAATGCGAGGACATGCTTTCCAGAGGGCTGAGTTGAGGGCATTGTTCTGGCATCGCGTCCTACTCTGGGATTTTGGACAGGGCATCCTGCAAAGGTGGGAGAGGTGAGAGGGGGCACACAGGATTCTACCGCCAGGAGGGTACTTCACAGTGCCAATTGGTACAGTTTCCACATCGGTTGCTCAGAGTCCTGTGTTGTGAATAAGGGGTCCCCAATCTGGATGGCTATGGGGCCAGGCCTACGGGGATGGAAACCAAAATACCCAACCTAGGGTTAGGGTTAGGTGCAAGGGGCATGTTATCCCCACTCTGCTGATACGGCTTTTCTCTCCCACTAGTGCTGAGTTGAGGGTGTGTGTTCTGAGGGTATTAAATAGAATCGAATGAATCATTTATAATATATTAGCTCCTGGACCTCTGTTTAGGGCATTAATCTAGTGTCCTGGCAGGCTCTGGTATTGTGGTCCAGAGGTCCTCCGAAGGTGTGGATGCCTTTAGGGTAAACTGAGGTTTCTTCCTCAATGAGGATTCAGCACAGGGCCAAATGGCACCGGTTTCTTGTTTGTGGCACCCAGAGTCCTGTGAGGTGAATAAGAGCGAATCTGGAGGGCGAGGGAGCCAGACATCTAAGGATGGATGCTTGAATACCCAACCGAGGTTTAGGGTTAGGTCCTAGGGGCATATCATCCCCGGTCTGCCGGGACTGCTGTGGTCTCTCCCTATGGCTCAGTTGGGGATGTGTGTCTGAAGGATACTTAGAGGCCTGGACCGTGGTCCTAAGGGTCGCCTAAGGAGTAGGTGGCCTGAGCGATGCATGCAGATCTGTCTCCCTGTGCAGGTTAATCATACTTCCAAATGTCATGGTTTCCTCCAGGGATTAGACGAAATTATGTGGTGCACGTCAGAGGTTCCCATTTGATGGGTTTCTGGACCACTACTCTGATTTCAGAAATCTGATCATCCTAAATAGGCCTAGGGTTAGGGTGAGGTTAGGGTAAGGGTTATGTCTTAGCCATAAGGCCTGTGAAATCTGCCAGCACAGATAAGGGCTCACCAAAGACCTGAATTGAAACCGGGAGTCATGAGGCTCCTCAGGCCTTGGGCTTTTTGTTTTGAGGGGCAAAGATGGTGGGAATGGCCTTAGGGGAGCATGCTGGTTCTACTGCTCTGAGGATATTAGATAGCACCAAATGAAACGGTTTCCTCCTGACTGAGAGGCTGAGTCCTGTGGTCAGTGTGATGCTCCCATCAATGAGAGGACTTGGGGGTCAGCCCTTTCAGGTCCAGAGCCTGGAAGCCCAAAGTAGGGTTAGGGTTCGGTTCTGGGATCATGGTAGGCCTGATGGGCCAGTGCAAGGGCAGGCTTTCCAGTGGTCTGAGTTGAGGGCATTATTCTGGCTGCGCCTCCAACTCTGGGATTTTGGTCATGGGGTCCTCCAAAGGTGGGGAGGCGAGAGGGCCTTGCAGGATTCTCCCGCCAGGAGGGTACTGCACAGTGCCAAATGGCACAGTTTCCACGTTGGTGACAGTCAAAGTCCCGTGTTCTGAAAAAGGGGTTCCCAGTCTGAAAGGATATGGGGCCAGGCCTATGAGGATGGAAGCCAAAATACCCAACCTAGGGTGAGGGTTATGTTCTTGGGGCATGTTATCCCCTCTCTTCTGATTCTTCTGTGCTCTCCCACTATGGCTGAGTTGAGAGTGTGTGCTTGCAGGACCATTAGACACCTGGATCGTAGTCCTGGGGTCCGCCTAAGCTGGGGTTGGCCCAAGGGATGCATGCAGGTTTGTCTCGATCTGCGGGTTAACCATACTTCTAAATGTCATGTGTTTCTCCTGGGGTCAGAGGAAATTTTGCAGTGCAGTTCAGGAGACCTGCACCAGATGGGTTTCTGGAAGATTCCTCTGATTTCAAAAGCCTGATCACTCAGCCTAAGCATAGGGTTAGGTTTACGTTTACGGTTAGGGTTACGGTTAGTGTTAGGGTTAGGGTTATGTCTAAGGGACAATGCATATTGAATATGCCATTGTAGATAAGGGCTCACCCAAGGCCTGAATTAGGCTGGGAGTCAGGAGTCACCTCTGGCCCTTGCCTTTTGGCCTGGAAGGGCAAAGATTGCAGAAATGGCCTCAGGAGAGCATGCTTGTTTCTACCTCTCTGAGCGTATTAGATAGCATTGAATGAAACAGTTTCCTCCTGGCTAAGAGGCTGAGTCCTAGGGTGAGTCTGATGTTCCCTTCAATGGGAGGAATTAGTTGGCAGACCTCTGACCCACAACAAAGCCCCCAACATAGGGTTATGAATTTGTCGTCGGAGAATGGCAGGCCCAATGCATCAATGCAGATATAAGCTCCTGGAGCACTGTTTAGGACATTACTCTGATGTCCAAGCAGGCTCTGGTATTGTGGTCAGGGGTTCCTCCGAAGGTGTGGGTACCTTTAGGATGCATGGATTTTTCTCCCTCAGTGAGGGTCTGCACAGGGCCATATGGCACAGTTTTCTTGTGTGTGGCAAGCAGCATCCTGTGAGGTGAATAAGGGGTCCCCAATCTGGAGGGCGAGGGAGCCAGACATATGAGGACCGATGCATGAATACCCCACCTAGGGTTAGGGTTAGGTTCAAGGGGCATGGCATCCCTGCTCTGCCGGCACTGCTGAGGGCTCTGCCTATGGCTCAGTCGAGGATGCCTGTCTGAAGGATCCTTAGACACCTGGATCGTGTTCCTAAGCGTTTTCTAAGGTGGGGGTGGCCTGAGCAATGCATGCAGGTGTGTCTCCCTGTGCGGGTTAAGCATACTTCTAAATGTCACAGTTTTCTCCAGGGATCAGAGGAAATTATGCGGTGTATGTTAGGGGGTCCCATCTGATGTGTTTCTGGACCATTCCTTTGATTTCAGAAATCTGATCACCCAAACGTGGTGAAGGGTTAGGGTGAGGGTTAGGGTAAGGGATATGTTTTAGCCATAAGGCATGTGGAATCTTCCAGCACAGATAAGGGCTCATCAAATGCCTGAGTTTGGGCCAGGAGTCAGGAGGCTCCTCAGGCCTTGGGCTTTTTGTCTGGAGGGGCAAAGATGGTGGGAATGGCCTCAGGGGAGCCTGCTGGTTTCTAATGCTCCAAGGTTTATAGCTAGCACCAAATGAAACGGATCTTTCCTGACTGAGAGGCTGAGTCCTGCGGTCAGTGTGGTGCTCCCATCAATGGGAGAAAGTGGGTGTCCGCCCTTTCGGGTCCACAGCCTGAAAGCCCAACCTAGGTTTAGGGTTCTGTTCCAGGAGTATGGCAGGCCTGATGGGCCAGTGCGAGGGCAGGCTTTCCAGAGGGCTGAGTTGAGGGCATTTTTCGGGCAGCGCAACCGACTCTGATATTTCGGTCAGGGGGTCCTCCAAAGGTGGAAGAGGTGAGAGGGTGCTTGCAGGATTCTCCAGCCAAGAGGGTACTGCACAGCCTCAAATGGTAGATTCCACTAGGGTGGCAGTCAGAGTTCTGTGTTGTGAATAAGGGGTCCCCAATCTGGAGGGCATGGGATCCAGACCTCTGGGGTCGGATTCATGAATACTCAACCAAGGGTTAGGGTTAGGTCATAGGGGCATAGCATCCCCAGTCTGCTGACACTTCTGTGGTCTCTCCCTATGGCTCAGTTGAGGATGTGTTTCTGAAGAATGCTTAGACACCTAGATTATGGTCCTAACCGTCGCCTATGGTGGGGGTGGCCTGAGGGATGCATGCAAGTGTGTCTCCCTGTGTGGGTTAAGCATGCTTTTAAATGTCATGGTTTACTCCAGGGATCGGACGAAATTATGCAGTGCATGTCAACAGGTCCCATCTGATGGGTATCTGGACCATTCCTCTGATTTCAGAAATCTGATCTCCCAAACTAGGCCTATGGTAGGATTAGGTTTAGGGGTAGGGTTATGTCTAAGCTATAAGGCATGTCAAATATGCCAGCCCAGATAAGAGTTCACCAAAGGCCTAAATTGAGGCCAGGAGACTCGAGGCTCCTCAGGCCTTGGGCTTTTTCCCTGGAGGGACATATATGATGGGAATGGCCTCAGGGTAGCACACTGATTTCTACCGCTCTGAGGGTATTAGATAGCACCAAATGAAACAGTTTTCTCCTGAATGAGAGGCTGATTCCTGCATTCAGTGTGATGCTCCCATGAATGGGAGGACTTGGGTATCGGCCCTTTAGTTTCCAGAGCCTGAAAGCCCAACCTAGGCTTAGGGTACGGTTCCAGGAGCATGGCAAGCCTGATGGGGCAGTGCAAGGGCAGGCTTTCCAGAGGGCTGAGTTAAGGGAATTGTTCTGGCAGCGTGTCCAAATCCGGGATTTTGATCCGGGGGTCCTTCAAAGTTGGGGAGGGGAGAGGGACATGCAGGATTTTCCTGCCAGGATGGTACTGCACAGTTTCCACATCGGTGGCAGTCAGTGTCCCGTTTTGTGAATAAGGGGTCCCCAATATGGGAGGATATGGGGCCAGGCCTATGGGGACAGAAGCCAAAATGCCTAACCTAGGGTGAGGGTTAGGTACCAGGGGCATGTTATCCCCGCTCTGCTGATACTTTTGTGCTCTCCCACTATGGCTGAGTTGAGGGTGTGTGTCTGCAGGATCATTAGATGCCTGGATCGTAGTCCTGGGGTCCACAAAATTGGCGGTGGCGTGAGGGATGAATGCACGTTTGTCTCATTCTACGGGTTAACCATACTTTTAAATGTCATGTGTTCCTCCTGGGGCCAGAGGAAATTTTGTGGTGCAGATCAGGAGACTCCACCAGATGGGTTTCTGGATGATTCCTCTGATGTCAGAAGCCTGATCACTGAACCTAGGCATAGAGTTAGGGATACAGTTAAGGTTAGGGTTAGGGTTAGGGTTAGGTTTAGGGTTATGTCTTAGGGACAAGGAAGATCGAACCTTCCCTTGGTTTACATTCGTGGCCTATGGAGCTGTCACTCACACAGCCTGCACTCAGTGGTCAGATGGCAATTTTCTGTTGTGGTCCTGTACCCTGTGAGAACACTCAGTGTTGGATATCGCCAAGGAATCTGCTGCCCCTTCTTGAGACTGCATGCTGTTTGGCTGCTTGGAGTAAATAGTGTTATAGCTGGTCATTGGATCTACTCTTTGACTCACTCTGATGCCTTCGTTCTGAAGACCAGAGGGCGAGGGCAGGCAGATTCTTCTGCCTGGTCCTGGTGAGGGCTCTTTCAGAGTGTTCAGCGAATATTTCCCAAAGGCCCAGTTGCAAACCCAGGAGATTGCAGAGAGAGGAATCACCACCTTTTCCTGAATGACTGCTGTCTCTGGTTTCTGGCCTGAAGGGCAGGAGAAATATCTAAGGCCAGATATGGACTTTCTCTTTATAAAAGTAGAATGGAAGCCTCTTGCTGACCAAGTCTCTGGTACAGCCTGTGGAGATTTCCCTTCGCCAAAACCTAGAGTGGTTTCTTAGACCTGACAACGCCAACTCGTTGGGAGACTTGTCTAGTGGTTCCATTCTTAACATCGTTAATTTGATTGAGAAAAACGGATGGGGAGTGGGCATGACTTGAGGGAGTGGCAGAGGGAGAGAATCTTCGTGTGGGCTCTCCTCACAGCACGCACCAGGACAAGGACGCTCCATTGCCCTACCCATGAGAACACAACCTCAGCTGCAACCGAGAATCAGATACATAGCCCACCGAGCCCACCAGGTGCCCCTATCCTGTTCTCTTTTTCTGGAACGAGAGGATCATGACGGATCATCCGTGTCCGAGTCAAAGAGTAATAGGCTTGCTTAGAAGAGGAGACACCCACAGGCTTCTCAGGAATGTGGTTATGTTGCACTGCAGAGCCCTTCCAAATTGGGTTTCAGAACACCTGGGACATCTGGAAAGTTCAGGTTTCTGAAGAGGCTCAGCGGGAAAATGTTGTGTTCAGTTCAAGTGAGCGGTTTGAATGGGAGTTGGCCTCATTCTTGGGCCAGGGGAAACAAACTTAGTTCTTTACTTCCCTGGTTGGTTTTTGAGCTTGTTCCTGTACCTGTGTGGATCCTCTTAATAGGCACTCCCAAAGCCTTCCATATTTCCCACTCTGTCTTGGCTCACATTCAGGGGTCATGGAGCTCTCATTCATAGAGAATCATCCCAGATTTTGAGGAATTCTCGCTTGCTTTCTGTGTTCAGCCACCCTAAGTGATGTCTGATATCCCCGCTCAAAACGATGGTCCTCCAACCCTGTGCAGGTGCTGCCTAAGGTCCTGTGGGTATTGCACCGATGATTAGCTGTACAATCACCAAACACATTCTCTCTCTCACTGCATATCGCACAAACTGGGCACACCCCACGGCCACCTTTAAATCCACGGACACGGATGCATGTCATCACAGGCCAACAGCCCAAACTACGTGTACACACCATACACAACACATAGCCTGCCAACCCTGCACCAAGAGATCACACCCAAAGTGCACATACAACCTACACCTGTATGCTACACCAGGAGAACACACTTTTTGGCAGAAACCATATGTACACTACTCCTACACAGGGCACATGTATATACACTGGACTTACAAGTTGCCCAGAAAACACACAGAATACCCAGCACGCACAGCACACCTACACCACACACATGAATGCAAATGACCACCCCATCACCAAATGCAGAGGACAGCCACCGCATTCACCATCATGTGTCATATGTGCCACACCCAGGACTCTCCCAGAACACATGTAGCACACGTGCATTAGGGAATCATACAACACACTCCCCACATTCACTATAAACACACACACACAAACACACACTCACAATGCATAGAACACATACAATGCACGCCACACACCCCCTCTACACACGCCCATCCAAAACCATCCACAGGGCACATACACCATACACATACATTCCAACGACCTCAAGTCCAACACAGTCATACTCAAAACACCCTACACAACCTACTCATATAGATCACCTACAAGGAACATCCATAATACATACAAACACAGAGAAGGCACACAGAGCCCAAAGCATTCTGAAACTCACACGCACAACAGCAGCAACCTACTACCTCATGGACGATACATTCTCTGCACCTACACTTCTGAGATACATCCCACACATCCATCAAACACAACATGTATGGCACATGCACACATCCAAAAACACACAAACCCAAAGCTTACAGGCGTGCACTCCACAGATACGAAATACACAGCATACTTACCACACACACACAGGCAGACATCACCCATGACCACACCACACCACAGGCACGACACAACCAAAAACCCCAAAACGGGACTAAAAGATCAAACATGCATAGCACTCAGAAATTCCAGAAATGGAACACAGGATACCCAGAAGACTCAGAGTCACACATCACACGTGCAGCACCAACATGGGTAAGTCACCCAGACACAGGAACCAAGCATATACAACACTCACACATGACCATGAAAACCCATGAACACCACACAGAGTACTCAGAGTGCACACACTCTTTCACACACACACACCAGAAGGACAGCAGACGTAGGCAACACCTCCCTCAGAGGCACATCACAGCTCCAACACACGCCATCCCAACAGCAGAAACCCACAACCCATGCAGTCCAAACTACTCCCAGCAGAAACACCACACACACCCACACTGAAACCACTTATAGAACACACACCCAACCGATTCAAACCACTCATCATAGACACCATTTGGGCATGTGCATCTCAAACTGCAGAGACATGACACAGACAACATATAGGCCACAGAAACCTACCCAAATCATCTCGACCACACACACCACCCCGTGCTCCATACCCACTATCCCTATTCCACACATAACACAGATCTCCAACACAAACCACCCATAAAAACACAAACACACAACAGGCACCCTATACTCCCCTATGGACAATCTCGTCACCTACTTCCCCCACACCTACCGGTAAGTCAAAAAGAATTCACTGCACATACAGCACCCACACTCCCCATATACAATGCATACATGCCATAACTGTACCCCACACCCACAGATCACATCACCACACATGGACCACAGGAAATCAGTGTATTCCTTTCAGACACACCAGACATCTACAAACGTGCACAATGAAATCATTCCAAAATCACCACACAGCCATACTTTCAACAATACAATGTACACTGCAGAGACAGCATCAATCACATATATATACTACATATGCACTGGTCACATAAAAACACACATCCCATGTACGCCAGAAATGCACAATGCTTTTCCCATCCAGAAGCACACCATGCATACACAGCACAAACACCACACACAGCACGATTCCATATGCAAACAATCCACCTCCCACAAGCATACCCCAAGCAGACCATATTCAATAGCACCCCGCCACACACACCATGCACACACCTCAGGTACACCAAACTCAGCACACAGAGTCCACCCAAAACTACACCACACACACACACCAGAAATGAAGAGACAAACAACCCACGCAAAACACATGCCCCACTAACACAGTGCATGGATATCATACATACACACCACCTGCTCCCCACCCATATGCACTAGAGAAACATCCAAGAGCCACCATCTGAAACAGACCTCCATCACACACCAACGCCACGTGCAACACATAGGACACACACCACAACCATGTGACCCATGAACTGCATGTACTCAACACACCTCTAACCCAGAGATGCACCCAACTATTCAACACCCACCTATTCTAAACCCTGTCCAACATAGGTAAACACACCTCATGTCAGAACACCTGTCAGATTCATATCACACCAAAACAACACCGACCACTCACACAGTCTCTCTCTCTCTCTCTCTCTCTCTCTCTCTCACACACACACACACACACACACCAAACTAAACCGAACTCTAACCATATAAAGAGCAAGGATGTTTTCACACACCCACAACAAAAATACACACACACACACACACACACACACACGTACACACACATTCTAGCTTAATTCCTGTTGGTTGTTGTCAGCCAGCTTATGCAAACCCAGGTTGTCTCCTTCCCTCGGGCTGATTGACATGTTTTCATTCGGAAGAAAGGATTGTTCCCATATGCACAAAATGCTGCATGGCAGGGCATGCTCTGAGAGAGCCCATACCTGGTAGAGTGCACTGAGTCCCAGTTCCAAACGCTTGAGGGCCACCCCCCAAAGCACCCCTGCTCTCCCTGAGCCACTCTTACATGTATTCAGTGATGGGAAGCACAGAAAAAGGAGCCACTGCCAGAAGCTTCCATTCTCTTCGGGCAGGAAGATTCCAGGCCACTTGCTGACATGGATGCCAGGTGTAGCCAATGGAGATTCCCTTTGCCCAAGCCCACAGCTGTTTCTTACTCCTGATATGGTGAGCTCGCTGGGAAAGTGTGCTTGCAGGTCCCTTCCTTTTAGAATACATCACATTCTCATCTCTGCTGAAGAATTCTGGCCCTCTGTATGCCCTTCCACCCATTGGGTTCTCTTTCCATACTAGCTTCAGGTTTGAGCCCTTCGAATTATATGTCTCAGTTATCCTGGTTGTCTGGATATGTGTACTGTGTGTATTTGGTTGGCCCCCAGGATCCGTTGCAATTCTGTCCCAGAACTACCTGGATGTTGGTCGGGATAGGGGACTGGAATACGGCAGCAGAGGCTGGGCAGGAGTTATTCAGAGACACCTGGTCACATTGCTGTAGCCAAGGGAAACAAAGTGAAAACAACTGTCTGATTTGTTTCATTCCCAACGGAATGGATGACTTTGGCCCTCCTAGTGCCATTCTCCTAAGCTTGCTGAATTTCCAACCTTCCCTAGGTTCACATTCGTGGCCTATGGAGCTGTCATTCACACAGACAGCACTCAGTGGTCGGTGGCAAGATTCTGTTGTGGTCCTATGCCCGGTGAGAACAGTCAGTGTCCGATATCGCCAAGGAATTTGCTGCCCCTTCTTGAGACTGCATGCTGCTTGGCTGTGTGCAGTAAGTAGTGTTATGGCTGGTCAGCTGGATCTACTCTGACTCACTCAGATGCCTCCATTCTGAAGACCAGAGGGCGAGGGCAAGCAGACTATTCTGCCGGCCCCGGTGAGGGCTCTTTCAGAACGATCAGTGAATATTGACCGAAGGCCCAGTTGCAAACTCAGGAGCTTCCAGAGAGAGGAATCACCACCTGTCCCTGAATGACTGCTCTCTCTAGTCCCTGGCATGAAGGGCAGGAGAAATATTTAAGGCCAGATATGGTCTCTCTCTTTCTAAAAGAAGAATGGAGGGACGCCTGAGTGGCTCAGAGGGTTAAGCCTCTGCCTTCGGCTCAGGTCATGATTTCAGGGTTCTGGGATCGAGTCCCGCTTTGGGTTCTCTGCTCAGCGGGGAGCCTACTTCCCCACCCCCTCTCTCTGCCTGCCTCTCTGCCTACTTGTGATCTCTCTCTGTGTCAAATAAATAAATAAAACCTTTAAAAAATAATAAATAAATAAATAAATAAATAAATAAATAAATAAATAAGAGAGGAATGGAGGCTCTTGCTGACCAAGTTTCTGGTAGAGCCTGTGGAGACTTCCTTTCGCCCAAACCCAGAGTGGTTTCTTAGACCCGACAACGCCAACTCGTTAGGAGGCTGGGCTAGTGGTTCCATTCTGAACATCGTTCATTTGATTGAGAGAGACAGATGGGGAGTGGGCATGACTCGAGGGAGTGGTAGAGGGAAAGAATCTTTGTGTGGGGTCCCCTCAAAGCACACACCAGGACATGGACGCTCCATCACCCTACCCATGAGATCATGACCTCAGCTGCAATCAAGAGTCAGATACTTAGACCACCGTGCCCACCATGTGTTCCTATCCTGTTCTCTTTTTCTGGAATGAGAGGATCCTGACGGTCATTCTGTGTCTGTGTCAAAGAGCGATAGACTCGCTTGAAAGAGGTGGCACCCACAGGGTTCTCAGGACTGTGGTTATGTTGCACATCAGGGCCCTTCCAAATTGGGTTTCAGAACCCCTGGGACATCTGGAGTGTTCTGGGTTCTGAAGAGGCTCAGCTGAAATGGTTGTGTTGAGTCTAAGTGAGCGGTTTGAATGGGAGTTGGCCTCATTCTTGGGCCAAGGGGAAACAAACTTTGTTCTCTCCTTCCCTGGTTGATTTTTCAGCTTGTTTCTGTGCCTGTGTGGATCCCCTTAATAGGCACTCCCAAAGCCTTCCATATTTCCCACTCTGTCTTGGCTCACATTCAGGAGTCATGGAGCTCTCACTCAGAGAATCATCCCAGATTTTGAGGAATTCTCACTAGTTTTCTGTGTTCAGCCATCATAAGGGATGTCTGATATCCCCACTCAAAACGATGGTCCTCCAACCACGTGCAGGTGCTGCCTAAGGTCCTGTGTGTAGTGCACCGATGATTAGCTGTAAAATCACCAAACACATTCCCTCTCTCACTGCATACCACACAAACTGATGCACACCCCATGGTCGCCACTAAATCCTCGGACACAAATGCATTCTATCACACGTCAACAGCACATACTACACATACACACCATGCACAACCCACAACCTGCTTACCCCACACCAGTAGATCACAACCAAAGCACACATACAACCTACATGTATACGCTACACCGGGAGCACAACCTTTTTGGCAGACACCATATGCACACCACTCCTACACAGGGCACACCCTTATACAGTGGACTTGCAAGTCACCCAGAAAACACACAGAATGCACAGCACACACAGTATGCCTACACCACACACACGATCAGAAATGACCACCCAGTCACAAAATACAGTGGCCAGGCGCAACATACACCATTGGGTGTCATATGTGCCACACCCAGGACTCTCGAGGAACACATGTAGCACATGCCTATCAGGGAACCATAGAAAACACTCCCCACATTCACCACACACACACACACACACACACAAACACACACTCACAATGTGTGGAACACACACAATGCACGCCACACATCTCCTCTACACACACCCATCAAAAACCATCCACAGGAGACATACACCATACACACACATTCCATCGACCTCAAGTCCAACACAGTCAAACCCACAACACCCTACATAAGCTACCCATATAGATCACCTACACGGAACATCTATAATACACACAAACACAGAGAAGGCACACAGAACCCGAAGCCTTCTGAAACTCACACGCACCACGGATACCACCCTCCTACCTCACGGACGACATATTCCTCTTAACTACACCGCTCAAATACATCCAAAGTACTCCTCAAACACACAAAATATATGGCACATGCATACATCGACAAACACATACACAAAGCCTACAGGCATGCACTCCACAAATACTAAATACACAGCATACTTTCCACATGCACACAGTCAGTCATCACAGATGCACCACACCATACCACAGGCATTACACACCCAGGACCCCCAAAACGGGACTACAAGGCCAAAAATCCATACCACCCAGAAATTCCAGAAGCAGAACACACAATACCCATAAGAGTCAGAGTCACACCACCCCTACAACACCTACATGGATAAGTCACCCAGAGAGAGGAAACTCCCATATACCACACTCACACATGGACCATGAAAACCCATGAACACCACATGCAGCACTCATGGCTACACACACACAGACACACCACCAGAAGGACAGCAGCACACCTCCCTCATAGGCACATCACACCTCCAAAACACGCCATCCCTACAGCACAAACACACAACCCATGCCCTACAATCGATTCTCAGCAAAACATCACACACACCCCACACTGAAACCACCTGTGTGACACACACCAAACCAATTCATTGCACTCATTTTTGACCCACTTGCTCACGTGCATCACAAACCACAGAGACATGGCACTGACAACATAGGGGTGACCACACACCCCTACTGACATCATCGTGACCCCACAGACCACACATGTTCCACACGCACTACACATATTTCACACATAACACATATTTCCAACACACAATACCCATGGAAACTCAAATGCACCACTGCACCGCAGACACACTATACTCCCCTTTGTAAAATCTCATCATCTATTCCCTTCACACACACTCCTCAGAAAACAAAGAAATCACTACACATACAGCACCCACACTTCCCACATACACTGCCTACATGCCACAACTCTACCCCTCACCCACACCTCACCTCACTACACATGTCCCACAGAAATGCAGTATATTAATCTCAGGCACACCAGATATATGTGACACGCACACACTGAAACCATACCCAAACCAACACACAGCCATACTTTACACAGTACAATGCACACTGCCCAGACAGCATAAAATACATGCGTACACTACATACGCACTGGTCACGTAACTACACACACCACATATATGCCAGAAACTCACAACACCTATCCCACCCAGAAGCACACCATGCATGCACAGCACAAACACCATACATACAGCATGATTCAGCATGCACACCACGCATCTCTCACAAGCACACACCAAAGAGATGACATTAAATGGCACACCCCCACACACACCATGGACACAACATAATACTCACAAACTCAGTCCACCCACAACTACACCACACACACACACCAGAAAGGAAGAAAAAAAAACCCACACACAACACATACCCCACTAACACAGTGGATGGAAATGATACCTACACACCACTTACACCCAACCTATAGTAACTAGAGAAACCTCAAAGAGCCACCATACAAAACACACTCCATCACACACCAATGCCATGTGCAACACACAAGACACACACTGCATCCATATGACTCAAGAACTGCACGCACTCAACATCCCTCTAGCACAGAGATGCACTCACCTATTCAAAACACCTAGGTAAAACACACTTCAAGAGTCAGAACACCTGTCAGATACATATCACACTGACAACAACAACAACAACAATGACCCACAGTCACACACACAACCAGCAACACCACACATTAATCATATAATGAGCAACGAGGCCTACATAAACCCACACCATAACACCCCCACACACACACACACGCTCCTGCTGACTTCTTGGTTGGCTGCTGTCTGCCTGCTTATACATATCCAGGTTGTCTCCTTCCCCAGGCTGATTGACATGCCTTCATTAGGGTGAAAGTGTTGTTCACGCGTGCACAGAATGCTGTATGACTGGGCGTGCTCTGAAAGAGCCCTTGCCTGTAGAATGCACCGAGTCCCTATTCCAAACACTTGAGTTTCACCCCCCCAAAGCACCCCTGCTCTCCATGAGCCAGTCCGATGTGTATTCAGTGATAGGAAGGACAGGAAAAGGAGCAAGGGCCAGAAGCTTTCATTCATTTTCGGCAAGATGAATCCAGGCTGCTTGCTGACACGGCTCCCAGGTGTAGCAAATAGAGTTTCCTTTTGCCCAAGCCCACAGCTGTTTCTTATTTCTGATGTGTTGAGCTCACTGGGAAAGTGTGTCTGGTAGTCCCCTCCTTTTTTTTTTTTTAAAGATTTTATTTATTTGACAGAGAGAGATCACAAGTAGGCAGAGAGGCAGGCAGAGAGAGAGGGGAGGAAGCAGGCTCCCTGCTGAGCAGAGAGCCCGATGCGGGACTCGATCCCAGGACCCTGAGATCATGACCTGAGCCGAAGGCAGCGGCTTAACCCACTGAGCCACCCAGGCGCCCCCAGTCCCCTCCTTTTTGACTTCATAACATTCTCATCTCTGTTGAAAAAATCTGGCACTCTGTATCACCTTCCATCGAATAGTTCTCCTTCCAGACTAGCTTCAGGCTTGAGGCCCTTGGAATACAGAATCTCAGTTAACCTGGGAATTTGGCCGAGCCCCTGGGACTGTGCATTCAGTTGGGCCACAGAATCTGTTGCAATTTTGTCTCAGAACTGCCTGAACGTTGAGAGGGATAGGGGACTGGAACAAGGCAGCAGAGGCTGGGCCAGATGTTTTCAGAGACACATGGTCACATTTGTGTAGCAAAGGGAAACAAAGCTAAAACAACTGTCAGATTTGTTTCCTTCCCATTGCAATGGGTGACATTGGCCCTCCTGTAGCCAACTCCTAAGCTTGCTGAATTTCTAACATTCCCTTGGTTCATATTCGTGGCCTATGGAGCTGTTACTCACACCACAAGCACTCAGTGGTCGGTGTCAAGTTTCTATTGTGGTCCTGTGTTCAGTGAGAACAGTCAGTGTCAGATATCGTCTAGGAATCTGTAGCTCCTTCTTGTGACTGCATGCTATTCACTGCATGCAGTAAGTAGTGGAATGGCTGGTCAGGTGGCTCTACTCTTGGACTCACTCTGATGCATCTGTTCTGAAGATGAGATGGGGAGTGTGAGCAGAGTATTCTGCCAGTCCTTGCGAAGGCTCTTTCTGAGCATATGCAGTGAATATTGACAAAAGGCCGAGTTGCAAACACAGTAGCTTCCCCAGACAGGAATCACATGCTTCCCCAGAAGGACTGCTGTCCCTAGTCCCTGTATTGAAGGGCAGGAGAAATATCTAAGGCCAGACGAGGTCCCAGGGGCAGAGGGAGAGAATCTTCATGTGGGCTCTGCACACAGCACGCACCAGGACAAGGATGCTCCATCACACTCCCCATGAGATCATGACCTCAGCTATAACCAAGAGTCAGATACCTGCCTCCACGTGCCCAACAGGTGCTCCTATCCTTTTCTCTTTTTCTGTAACTAGAGGATCCCAGAATGCATGGCCTTTGCCACAATTCTCCCAGTTTCCCATGTCTCACATCACCACCCAGGTTCCACCTGAAATCATGTTAGTCTCTCACACACAGCAGACATATGCTAAGAAGACACTAAGAGGATGCCATTTTCCATATGTTCTCACACGTCCTTTCTGAAAGGCTTCTTTCTTCAGGAAGAAGTGGTTATTTGAAAAACAGTCTTACTGACATGGTGGACACTAGACTCCTGCAGATGGCACTTCCCTTTATGTGTCCACATGTACAATGGGAGATGCATCAGGAGGTTGACCATGGCACCCATTACAGATTTGTTTCTCAGAGATCATGATGTGGTACTTTTCTTTTGCTTTCACACACACCTTTGGGATGGCTTCTTTCATCTGGACACTGGTAGGTGTGTGATGAACCACATTTCCCCTCGGTGGTGGTTCCTGAGATAAGTTAACCTTCTGTTCCTTAGTTCCACGTGCACTGGCTTGACACTTACATTGACTATTTGGAAAAACACATTCATTGACATTCCCTTCCCTGAGACTTGTTTCCCAGTGGTATGAACACGGCCCCTTAGGGGGAGACAAGATGGCAGGAAAGTAGGAGGCACCCTTTCAACCTGTACCCTAAAGTGAGCTGATTACCTACCAAAGAAATCTGATCACCCATGAAATCAGCCTGAGATTAGAATATACACTTCTGGATCTCTACGGGGGCAGAAGACACCAGTGGGCAGGTAAAGCAGAGTAGGAACATGAGACTCATATCACAAGATAAACAAAAGTGGGAAGGAGCCACCAGAAGCGACCCACTGGAAAGTGATACCCCAATGCGAGAGTGCCCTAGGATTGGGGACGAGCATTGACTTAGAGTCTGGTTGGGGACACTCAAAGAGAGAAAAGAATCATGGGGGGAGATTGTGGGAATCGGGGAGGTTGGGGACAGGGGCTTGAGTCCCCAGACCCAGAGTAGCCACCCCTGGCACTGAGCCAGAGAGAGTGTGATGAAGAAACCATGTCATTTTCCCTCAGCCACCAGCACGCCTGAGAGCATCTTGGTGGCAGCTCCCATGAAGGGCAGGGAGCCTCACCAGCCACCAGAAATGCAGCCTTTTGCACTCTCCACGCAGGGCGCTACCAGAGTCTGAGTAGCATCCCTCACCCCTCCCTGAGAGAGTTTCCTGCAGGCGCCAGCCAACATACAAACAGGAGAGTCTGAACACTCCCAGCCCAGGCCAATGGGAAAATCTCAGTGCCCTACCACTGCTTGGAATTTCTCCGGCAGTATGGAGCTGCACAGACAGCCACTGCTATCATGATTTTGGGTACAAGCAGGAATTCCTGTGTCCCCAGAAACCCTGACTGGGAACGTGACCTGCCAGCAGCCAAGGGGGGGGGGGATTTATGTGCTCTGGAGCACCCAGAGGGGAACAGACTGAGGCTTCTCTCTGAGAGGGAGGTCTGGGGGGAGTTTGCTTTCTTCTAAACCTCAAAAACCGTCAAAAGCTGCCAAGGCCAGAGAAAACAAATGAACAAACAAACAAAAAAACCTCCAGAGAACTCCGGAGAACAAAAGCCTGAAAAATCGGTTTCCTCAGAGCCAACCCCCTTGATGGGGGCAGGAGGACTTAACTCAGGAAACAGTGCAGGAAAACCCACGTGGCAGGCCCCTTCCCCAGAAAATCACCACCACCAACAACAAGAACAACAACAAAATACAAAAGAACAACCACCACTACTTCATAGATATAACTTTTATTTTTAATTTGTTCCCACTATACTGGTTCATTATTTTATAGATATTCTTTAACCTATTTACCATCACAGTGAGATGTCCAGTACATCAAACTCCATGATAACATGAACTTTTTGATACATATAACTGTGTTTTTCTTTTGGTTCTCTTTTTTCTTTTTAAATTTTTTTTAAATTTTATTTTAGTTCTTTTTTTTTTATTTTTCAAGATTCATATAGAGTTAAATATCTAGGTAATCCCCTTTCCCCAATCAACCCTACCCCTATAGGTAAATCAGTGTTTAATCCCCCTTTATCTTAGGAAAGTTGAGTCCTTTAACAAAGATAGCAAGATACATCCAGGAAGAATCAAAATAATCTTCCTCGCCCACACTGAGAATTTATAACCACTCTCCCATCATTTTCTCCTGCTAGTTTCTGTGTATTTGATTTTGTCCTGGTAGTATATAAGTCTTATACCTGGAGTTATTTTTGGCCAGGTTCTTGTTTTGTTTTGTTTTCATTTATATATATATATATATATATATATATATATATATATATATATATATCTTGTCATCTTTTTTATCGGTCTTTTTGTTTTCTGTTTTTGTTTGTATACTTCATAAATCTTACCTTGGGGCCCATTTGAGCTTGGCCTTCTCTTTTATTTTATCTTTCCTTTTTTTCCTCTCTCTCTCTTCTTACTTTCTTTTTTCCTTCATTTGGGAGGGGACCCTGGATTGCTCAGAAGTGTTCCAGGGTGCAACTTGCCTGCACCACTGTTGGCACATTCAGTTACATCCATTCAGCCTTTTGTCTCAACATAATGAACAGGAGGAGCAATGCCCAACAGAAGAAAAATTCAGAGGCTGGGCCTTCTGCAATAGAACTAATGGCTATGGACATAGAAAGGGAATTCAGGCTAACAATTATCCAGGCAATAGCTAGGTTGGAGAAAGCCATGGATGACAAAATGGAACCGATTATGGCAGAAGCGAAAGCCACCAGGGATGATGTTCACAATGTTCTCAATGAGTTCCAATCTAATCTAAATTCTCTAAAAGCTAGGGTAACTGAGACAGAAGATAGAATTAGTGATCTGGAGGACAAACAGATAGAGAGAAAGAATCAGGAGAAAGTCTGGAACAAACAGCATAGAAGCCACGAAAACAGAATTGCGGAAATAAATGATGCCAGGAAACATTCCATCATCAGAATTATTGGAATCCCTGAGGGGGAGGAGAAAGAAAGAAGACTAGAAGATATAGCTGAATAAATTCTCCAAGAAAATTTTCCCAATATGGGGAAGGGAACCAGCGTTCTTGCACTAGATGCCGAATGGACTCCTTCCAAGATTATAGAATCTAGAAAGACCTCAAGACATCTAATAGCGAAAATGATGAATTACTACTGTAGACAGGACCTCTTGAAAGCAGCTAGGACAAAGAAGTTCCTTATGTACAGAGGAAAGCCCATCAGGATAACATCAGACCTGTCAACAGAAACCTGGCAAGCCAGAAAGGGATGGCAAGACGTATTCAGGGCACAAAATGAGAAGAACATGCAGCCAAGAATACTTTATCCAGCAAGACTGACATTCAAAATGGATGGATAGATAAATAGTTTCCAAGACCAGCAAGGTTTAAAAGAGTATGCGACCAACAAGTCAACACAACAGGAAATATTAAGAGGGGTTCTATAAAAGAGAAAAAATCCCAAGAATATCATTGAGCAGAAATATATGTAGACAATCTACAGAAATAATGACTTCAAAATTAACATGATGTCAATAAAAATGTATCTCTCAATAATCACTATCAATGTGAATGGCTTAAATGCATCCCTAATGTGACACAGGTATGCAGATTGGATAAAATGACAGGACCCATCCATATGTTGCCTACAAGAGACCCATTTCGATCCTAAGGATACACCCAGACTGGAAGTGAAGGGATGGAGAAGTATTTTTCATGCCAATGGGCCTCAAAAGAAGGCCAGCATTGCAATTCTCATATCAGATAAATTAGATTTTAAACTAAAGACTATAGTCAGAGATACAGAAGAACACTACATAATTCTTAAAGGGACTATGCACCTGGAATATCTAACTATTGTAAATATTTATGTCCCCACTATGGGAGCAGCCAATTACATAAGAATACTGTTAATCAAGATAAAGAATCATATTAATATAAATACATTAATAGTAGAGGATCCTAATAAGTCCCTCTCAGTAATAGACAGATAATCCAAGCAGGAAAGAAACAAGAGCATTGAATAAAACATTGGACCAGATGGACCTCATAGATATATACAGAACATTCCATCCTAAAACAACAGTATACTCATTCTTCTCAAGTTCACATGGAACCTTTACCTGAATAGACCACACACTGGATTACAAATCAGGACCCAACTGATACCAAAAAGGTTGAAATTATTCCCTTCATATTCTCAGATCACGAAGCTTTGAAACGGGAGCTCAATCACAAGGAAAAGTTTGGAAGGATCTCAAACACCTGGCAGCTTAAGACCACCTTGCTAAAGAATGCTTGGAGCAACCAGGAGACCAAAGAAGAATTAAACATTTCATGGAAACCAATGAGAATGAAGACACTTTGGCCCAACACCTATGGGATATAGCAAAGGTAGCCCTAAGGGGGAAATAGATAGCCATACAAGCCTCCCTCAAAAAAAAAAAAATGAAATCCAGAATACACCAGCTGTCTCTACACCTTAAAGAACTGGGGAATCAACAATAAATTAAGCCAACTGCACACACAAGAAGGGAAATAATCAAGATTAGAGCAGAGATCAATGAGAGAGAGAGTAGAGATACAGTAGAACGCATCAATGAAACTAGAAGCTGGTTTTTGAAAGAATCAAAAAGATTGATAAACCATTAGCCACAATAATCCAAAAGAAAAGAGAGAAGGCCCAAATTAATAAAATTATGAATGAAAAGGGAGAGATCACAGCTAACACCAAGGAAATAGAAACAATCATCAGAAGTCATTTTCAACAGTTATATGCCAATAAGTTAAGCAAACTAGATGAAATGGATGCATTCCTGGAAAACTATAAGCTTCCAAAATTGAACCAGGAAGAAATTGACAACATGAATAGGCCGATATCTAGTAATGAGATTGAAACAGTGATCAAAAACCTCCCAGAAAACAAGAGCCCAGGACCTGACAGATTCCCTGGGAATTCTACCAAACTTTCAAAGAAGAAATAACACTTATTCTCTTGAAGCTGTTTCAAAAAATTGAAATAGAAGGAAAACTTCCAGACTCTTTTTATGAAGCCTGCATTACCCTGATCCCCAAACCAGGCAAAGACCCCACCGAAAAGGAGAATTTCAGACCAATATCACTGATGAATATGGCTTCTAAGATTCTCAACAAGATCCTAGAAAACAGGATCCAACAGCACAATAAAAAGATTATTCACTTTGACAAGGTGGGATTCATCCCTGGGTGGCAAGGATGGTTCAACATTTGCAAATCAATCAATGTGATAAAACAAATCAATAAGAGAAAAGAGAAGAACCACATGGTCCTCTCAATGGATGGAGAAAAAGCATTTGAAAAAATCCAGCATCTGTTCCTGATTAAAATGCTTTAAAGTATAGGGATAGAAGGAACATTCCTGAACTTCATAAAATCTATGAAAAACCCACAGCAAATATCATTCTCAATGGGAAAAAGCTCACAGCCTTCCGGTTGAGATCAGGAACATGGCAAGGATGCCCAATCTCACCACTATTGTTCAACATAGTATTAAAAGTCCTAGCAACAGCAATCAGACAACAAAAAGAAATAAAAGGTATGCAAATTGGCAATGAAGAAGTCAAACTCTTTCGATTCACAGATGACATGATACTTTATATGGAAAACCCAAAAGTCTCCACCCCCAAACTACTAGAACTCATATAGCAATTCAGTAATATGGCAGCATACAAAGTCAATGTACAGAAATCAGTTGCTTTCTTATACATTAACAATGAAAACACAGAAAGGGAAATTAGAGAATCGATTCCATTTACTATAGCACCAAGAACCATAATATACTTGGGAATAAAACTAAACAAAGAGGTAAAGGATCTGTACTCAAGGAACTACAGAACACTCATCAAAGAAATCGAAGAAGACACAAAAAGATGGAAGAACATACCATGCTCTTGGATCTGAAGAATAAATATTGTTAAAATGTCTAGACGGCCTAGAGCAATCTATACTTTTAATGCCATTCCGATCAAAATTCCACTGGTATTTTTCAAAGAGCTGGAGCAAATAATCCTAAAATTTGTATGGAATCAGAGGAGACCCTGAATTCCTAAGGAAATGCTGAAAAAGAAAAACAAAACTGGCGGCATCACGTTACCTAATTTCAAGCTTTACTACAAAGCTGTGATCACCAAGACAGCATGGTACTGGCATAAAAACAGACACATAGACCAGTGGAATAGAGTAGAGAGCCCAGATATGGACCCTGAACTCTCTGGTCAAATAAACTTCAACAAAACAGGAAAAAATATACAGTGGAAAAAAGACAGTCTCTTCAACAAATGGTGCTGGGAAATTTGGACAGCTATATGTAGAAGGATGAAACTCGAACATTCTCTTACGCCTTACAAAAAGATAAACTCGAAATGGATAAAAGACCTCAACGTGAGACAGGAATCCATCAGAATCATAGAGTAGAACATAGCCCGTAACTTCTTTGATATCAGCCACAGCAACTTCTTTCAAGATATGTCTCAAAACGAAAAGGAAACAAAAGTGAACATGAATTTTGGGACTTCATCAAGATCAAAAGCTTCTGTATAGCAAAGGAAATAGTCAACAAAACAAAAAGGCAATTCACGGAATGGGAGAAGATATTTGCAAATGACAGTAGAGACAAAAGGCTGATATCCAGAATCTATAAAGAATTTCTCAAACTCAACACACAGAAAACACATAATCATGTCAAAAACTGGGCAGAAGACATGAACAGACACTTCTCCAATGAAGACATACAAATGGCTATCAGACACATGAAAAAATGTTTATCATCACTAGCCATCAGGGAGATTCAAATTAAAACCACATTGAGATACCTCCTTACACCACTTACCACCAAAATTAATAAGACAGGAAACAACGCATGTTGGAGAGGGTGTGGAGAAAGGGGAACCCTCTTCCACTGTTGGTGGGAATGCAAGGTGGTGACACCACTTTGTAAAACAGTGTGGGGATTCCTTAAGAGATTAAAAATAGAGCTTCCCTATGACCCTGCAATAGCACCACTGGGTATTTACCCAAAAGATACAGATGTGGGGAAAAGAAGGGCCATCTGTACTCCAATGTTCCTGAGGCAGCAATTGCTTCAGTTGACAAACTGTGGAAAAAACCAATATGCCCTTCAACAGACGAATGGATAAGGAATATGTGGTCCATATACACTATGGAGTACTATGCCTCCATCAGAAAGGTTGAATATCCAACTTTTGTATCAACATGGTCAGGACTGGAAGAGATTATGCTGAGTGAAATAAGTCAAGCAGAGAGAGTCAATAATCACATGGTTTCACTTATTTGTGGAGCATAAAAAATAACACAGAGGACATGGGGAGATGGAGAGAAGGGAGTTGAGGGAAATTGGAGTTGAACAATGAGAGACTATGGACTCTTAAAAGCACTCTGAAGGTTTTGAAGGGTCAGGGGTGGGAGGTTGGGGGAGCCAGGTGGTGGGTTTTATGGAGAGTACGTATTGCATGGAGCACTGGGTGTGATGCATAAACAATGAATTCTGTTATCCTGAAAAGAAATTAAATTAAAAAAGAATAGGGCCCCTTGCTTTGCTTTCCAGACCCCTATTTTGAAATTGCTTCCACAGTCACGAAACAAGATGTTAGTGAGGAGCTCCATTCGCCCTGGAATGGTGCCTCAGATTTTAAGCCTATGGATCTTACATTGTGCTTCTACACATACATTTGGAAATGCTAGCTTCAGGAACGAAGGTATTAGCCCTATGACGGATCCTCCACAGGGCCTTTTCTAGGGGACATGTTGATGGCACCTACCTTGAGCTTTCCTACAAACTATGGAAAAATGTTCTAGATACTGAAAAGTTAACAATTGACAGAAGCTTCCTCTACCATGTTTCTTCTTAGATTTAAGCAGATAGTCTCACTCTTTTTCCACACGTACCCTGGAAACTCTTTAATCTCCATGAAAGGAGATGTTCATTGCAAGTTCCATGCTAGACAGGACTATTCCTCAGAGCTAAGCACATGGAATGTGCCCTATGAATCCACACATACTTTTAAAGGACTAGGGTTTCAACATCTTTGCAGCTGTCCATGGGATCCACTGGAAGGCTGTGTGGAGACATGACCCGAGAGCCAAGCAGAGGACCAGCATCAGGATGAGGCTCTAACTTCTGCTTTTGACTGTCGGGGCTGGTCTTACCATTGTGGCATTGTTTGCTAGTTGAGTCACTAAAATGCTTTCACATTCTCAAGGCAAGGCAGGGATCCAGGTGACACGTTCTCTCACAGTTCCTAGCTGATCACTCTGACATCTACCAAGTCTTGGAATCATTAGTCCTTTCCCAGATGTCAGGGACCTCTCCATTCTTCACAGATGTGTTTCCACAGGTAAGTGTAAGTCATTTTCCATAGGTTCTTGCATGCCCTTGCTGAATTGCTTCTATCTTCCTGGAATTTGTTGTTCTTTGAAATAAGTTTACCGACACTCTGGTCCCTGGACTGAAGGAGACGGCACTTCCTTTTATGCTTCCATACATACATTCGCAGAGATTTCTTTAGGTGGACCATGGCACTCCACAGAGGTTAGTGTCTCTGAGATCAGCATATGGCACTTTGTTTTGGCTTTCACACACACCTTGGAAAGGATTCTTTCTTCTGGATCGTGGAAGCTGCATGATGAACTCCATTTTCCCACAGTGATGTTTCTAGATATACGTCAATGGCCTATTTCTTATTCTTGCCATGCACTGGCTTGACATTTACAATGACTACTTGGAAATTCTCATCCGTTGACCATTTCCTACTACCAGACTTGTTAGTCAGAGAATAGGACATTGCCCATTCCTTTCCCTTCCATATGCCTATTTTGAAACTTCTTCCACGATCAGGAATCAAGATGTTACTACACAACTCCATTTGCCCTGGAATGGTGCCTCAAGTTTTAAGCCTATGTCTCATTCCTTGTGCTTCTGAAAATAAGTTTGGAAACAGCTCCAGGAAAGATGATAGCAGAATGACGGATTCTTGAGAGGTCTTTTTCTAAGGCACACATTGATGGCACCTAACATATGCTTTCCCACATACTATGGAAAAGGCTTCTAGCTACTTGAAAGCTATCAGTTGACAAAACTTCCTCTACAGTGCTTCTTCTTTGAATGACATAGATATAAGTACACTCCTTATATATAGACATGTACCTTGAGAACCTTTCTATCTCCTTGATACGAGATATTCGGTGCAAGTTCCACACTAGAGAGGTGTATTTCTCAGAGCTAAGTTATGGAACATTGCCTATGAATCCACACATATTTTAAAGGAATAGGGTTCCAAATTCTTTGCTGCTGTCTGAGAGGATCCACTAGAAGGCTGTGTGGAGACATGTCCTGAGAGATGAGCAGAAGGCCAGCATAAGGCTGAGGCTCTAGCTTCCACTATCAACTGTCAGAGTTGGCCATACATTTGTGGCCTTGTTTGCTGGTTGAGTCACCAAAACGCTTTCACATTCGTGAGGAAAGGCAGGGATCCGGATGACACGTTGCCTCTCACACTTCATAGATGATCACTCTAACATTGACCAAGTCCCCAGATCATTAGTGCTTTCCGAGATGTCAGGGAACTCTCCATGTCAGTGTCAGTGTTAGTGTTTTGAAAATGCAGGGTTCACGATCATGGCCATTTGGACTCGTACCCATAGTCTTGAGCTGAATTTCTGATTTAGGCTGACGATCTGCCACCTAGAAGCCTTGGGCTCGGGGGCATGGAAAGTGTACTTTTGAGTTTCCAGTATTTTAGGAACACCCTAGGGGTGTTCCAAAGGGGAACACGTGGCTTGTGTGCATTCTGGGTGGATGCCTGATTGTTCTGGCATGGACTAGGTGTCTAGGACCATTTGTGCTTTCCACTCCAGGGTTGGGGAGCAGGTGGAGGGCCCCATCCATTCCAGGTGCAGGGCCTCGTGGCACAAGGTGCTGGGTTTTATCTCCCCCATCAATCAAATTCAAATGTGTCAGGCCTTCATACCCATAGCCTTGCAAGCACAGCCTTGTTGCTTCAACAAAATCTTAGGTGAGTGCTGCCTGCTGCATGCAGCTGGTTCTCAGCATTCAGTGGATGGCTCTTTCCTTAGAGATCCCCAAACCACTCCTGTCTTACAGGTATTATTAGGATATGAGTGGCCACTTGTCTCGTCCACGGACTTCATTTCCCAAGGCTAGCAGTACAACACTTTGCCAACGTTGTCCGATGGATTTTGAAAATGCTTCCCTCTTCAGGAGTGAAGTTGTAAGTTGAATGAACAGTTCTTCTATGGGGTTGTTTCTCACAGATTTCTGGTCCCCACTCTCCTTCACTTCCCCCAATACACTGGGAATCGCTCCTCTCCTCAGGAAACAATGTATCCCTTGAAAGTTGCATTCCTCACAGACACGTTTCTCAGAGATAAGTGGACATCATTTTCCATATGTTCTCATACGCCCTTTCTGAAAGGCCTCTATCATCAGGAAGAAGTGGTTATTCAAAAGACACTCTTACCGACCCTGAGGTTACTAGACTCCAGGAGATGGCACTTCCCTTTTTGCATCCACATGTATACAGGGAGACATTCCTCTTTTCTGGAAGGAAGTTGTCTGCCAAAGCTGTGCTCCATGCACACTCCATTCTGTGAGAAAAATGCAGGGCCCCTTCCCCATGCTTCCTCACACAAGCTGGGAAAACCAAGTGGCTGTCAGAAACCAAGTGGCTGGTGGAAGGGCATTTTCCACAGCCACTGTTTCTCAGTTTCAGGGACATGGCTCCATCCTTTGGCTATCAAGCACACGTTGGAAAATGCTTCTCTCCAGAGGAAGACAAGTCACACCTGTGGAGGGACAGTCTCCCCCAGTGTTGCTTCGCAGAGTGGAGTCTGGGCCACTCTCCTTATGCCTTTGCCCATCAAAGAACATGGAGCACAGATGGGAATGAAAGACAGTTCCTCCACTGTGTTGTCGCTCGGAGGAAGGAACATGGCACATACCTTGGGCTCCCCCACCACCACCACATGCTGACTAGTGTACTCTCAGCACTACTTGGAAGTTGCCCTTGCTTTCACCACCCCCAAACTCGCTGCAATTGTCTGGGAAAGTGTTAGAAGCTGAGCGCTTTCTGTCCAGTGCTGTTTCTTCCTGTCTCATTGTGTTTCCATTTCCCTGCAGCGTCCACACAGAAGTCTGCCAACACTTCTATCTTCCAGAAGCCAGCTGCCAGCCATAAGCTGCAGGGTATCCAGACTTGTTTCTTAGAGTTGAGCCCATAGCACGCACAGCCTCAGTCCTGAAAATGCTTCCTGCTTCAGCGTGGATATATGAATGAAAACTGGTCCCTGGGCAGTGCTCCTTATTTCTCTGGGGGAAGACCCTTAGGTAGGCCCTTCCCTCAGGCTTCCCCATGGCCCATGGAAAATGTTCCTCTCATCGTGAAGGAAGCTGTTTGCCAAAGCTACCCACCACTCACACTCCTTTCTGAGAGAAAGTACAGAGAGCCTTCCCCATGCTTCTAAACAGCATGGTTTCTTCCTGGGAACAGGTGCAATTATGGGGTGCAGCTCAGGGTTCACCATATGGAGGATATGGGGACCAGGTCTCTGAGGACTGAAACCCGACCTAGGCTTAGGTTTAGGGTGAGGGTTAGGGTTAGGTTTACGTCTTAGGGACAAGGCATGTCGGATCTGCCAGCGCATATATAGGCTCACCCAAGGGCAGAGTTGAGGGCGTGAGTCAGAGGTTCGTCAGGCCTTGGGGGTTTGGCCTGGAGGGACAAAGATGGTGGGAATGGCCTCAGGGGAGCATGCTTGTTTCCACCGCTCTGAGGTTGTTAGACAGCACCAAATGGTTTCCTCCAGGCTGAGAGGCTGAGTCCTGGCATCAGTATCATACATCCATCAATGGGAGGAATTAGGGATCAGGCCACTGGGGTCCAGAGCCTTGAACACCCAACCTAGGGTTAGGTTTCTGTCCCATGAGCATGGCAGGTCCATTGGGCCAGTGCAGAGGCAGGCTCCTCAGAGGACTGAGTTGAGGGCGTTGTTCTGGTGGCACGTGAGGCTCTGGGTTAGTGGTCAGGGAAGCACCCGAAGTTGGGGTTGTGATAGAGGGCATGCAGATTTCTCCTGCAATAAGGATTCTGCACAGGGCCAAATGGCACAATTTCCTCGTGGTGGCAGCCAGTGTCCTGTGAGATAAATAAGGGGTGTCCAATCTGGAGGGCTAGGGGGCCAGACCTCTGTGGACAGAAGCCTGAATATCCAACCTAGGGTTAGGGTAAGGTGGTAGGTTATTGTAGCCCCCATCTGCTGGTGCATAGAGGAGGACGTGTGTCTGCTGGATCATCAGACTCCTGGTTCCTGGTGTTGGGAGGTGCCTAAAGTTGGGGCGGTATCAGGTGCGCTTACAATTTTCTCCCACTCTGTGGGTTCAGTACATTTCTAAAGGTCATCGTATCCTCCTAGGATTAGATGAAATTATGTGTTGAAGCTCAGGGCTTTTTCGTCAAGAGGGTTTGCGGACCAAGTCTCTAGGGACGAAAACCTTAACACACAACCTGGGCATAGGGTTAGGGTTAGGGTTATATTGTAGGGACAAGGCATGTCGGATCTACCAGCACAGATATGGGTTCACCCAAGGATGAGTTGAGGGTGGGAGTCAGAAGGCTCTTCAGCCTTGGGTTTTTAGTCTGGTGAAGCAATGATGGCAGATATGCTGTCAGAGGATAATGCTGGTTTCTATCGCTCTGAGGATATTAGATAGCACCAAATCAAATGATTTGCTCCTGGCATAGAAGCTGAGTCCTGGGGTGAGTCTGATTCTCCCATCAATGGAAGGAATTCGGTGTCAGCTCTTTGGGGTCCAGAGCCTAAACACACAACCTAGGGTTAGGACTAGGTCCTAGGGGCCTGGCATCCCCAGTCTGCTGGCACTGCTGTGGTCTCTCCATATGGCTCAGTTGAGGATGTGTGTCTGAGGCAACATTAGAAGCCTGGATCGTGATCCTGAGGGTTGCCTATGGTGGGGTGGTCTGAGGGATGCTTGCAGGTATGTCTCCCTGTGCGGTAAAGCATAGTTCTAAATGTCATGATTTCCTCCAAGGATCAGACAAAATTATGCAGTGCACCACAGGGGGCCACATCCGATGGTTTTGTGGACCATTCCTCTGATTTCAGAACCCTGAACACCCAAACTAAGCATAGGGTTAGGGTTAAGATTACGATTAGGGCTAGGATTATTTCTTGGCGACAAGGCATGTCGAATCTGCCAGTGAAATAAGGGCTAACACTAGGCCTGAATTGAGGCCAGGAGTCAGGAAGCCACTCAGGTCATTTGCTTTTGGCCTGGGGGGCAAAGGGCGGAAATAGCCTCAAGGGAGCATGCCGGTTTGTACCGCTCTGAGGGTAGGTTTATGTCTTAAGGACAAGGCAGATCAAATCTGCCAGCGCAGATAAGGGCTAACAAAAGGCCTGATTTGAGGCTGGGAGTCATGAGGCTCCTCCAGACCTGGGCTTTTTGCCTAGAAGGACAAAGCTGGGGGTAATGGCCTCATGGATGACTGCTGTTTTCTACCACTCTGAGGGTAATGGATAGCACCAAATGAAACGGTTTCCTCCTGACTGAGAAGCTGAGTCCTGCAGTCAGTGTGATGCTCCCATCAATGGGAGGACTTGTGTGTCAGCCCTTTCGGGTCCAGAGTCTGAAAACACAACCTACAGTCAGGGTTCGGTTCCAGGAGCATGGCAGGCCCAATGGGCCAGTGAGAGGGCAGGCTTTCCAGAGGGCTTAGTTGAGGGCATTGTTTTGCCAGCATGTCTGACTCTGGAATTTTGGTCAGGGGGTCTTCCAAAGGTGGGAGGGGTGAGAATGGGCATGCAGGATTCTCCCGCCAGAAGGGTACTACACAGTGCCAAACTGTAGTTTCCACATCGGTGGCGGTCGGACTCCTGGGTTGTGAATAAGGGGTCCCCAATATGGAAGGCTACAGGGCCAGGCCTATGGGAACAGAAGCCAAAATACACAACCTTGGGTAGGGTTAGGTCCAAGGGGCATGTTCTCCCAGCTCTGCTGATAATGCTGTGCTCTCCCACTATGGCTGAGTTGAGGGTGTGTGCCTGCAGGATCCTTAGATGCCTGGATCATGGTAATGGTGGGCCCCCCAAGCTGGGGGTTGCCCGAGGGAAACATGCAGGTTTTTCTCGCTCTGCAGGTTAACCATACTTCTAAATGTCATGCGATTCTCCTGGGATCAGAAGAAATTTTGCAGTGCATGTGTCCCCCATCTGATGGGTTTCTAGTCGATTTCTCTGATTTCAGAAACCTGATCACCCAACCTAGGCATAGAGTTAGGGATAGTTTTAGGGTTAGGGTTAGGGTTATGTCTTAGGGGCAAGGCAGATCTAATCTGCCAGCATAGATAAGGACTCACCCAAGGCCTGAATTAGGCCCGGAGTCAGGAGTCTCCTCTGGCTCTGGCCTTTTGGCCTGGAGGGGCAAAAATGGCGGAAATTGCCTCATGGGAGCATGCTGGTTTCTAACGCTCTGAGCATATTAGATAGCATCGAATGAAACAGTTTCCTCCTGGCTGAGAGTCTGAGTCCTAGGGCAAGGCTGATATTTCCTTCAATGGGAGGAATTAGGTGGCAGACCTCTGACCCAGGCCTAAGCACCCAACATAGGGTTAGGGATTTGTCGTGGGAGAATGGCAGGCCCGATGCATCCGTGCAGATATAAGCTCCTGGAACGCTGTTTAGGGCATTTATCTGGTGTCCGGGCAGGCTCTGGTATTGTGGTCAGGGGGTCCTCCAATGTTGTGGGTGTCTTTAGGGTGCATGGACGTTTCTCCCTCAGTGACGATTCTGCACAGGGCCAAATGGCACAGTTTTCTTATGTGTGGCAACCAGAGTCCTGTGAGGTGAATAAGGGGTCCCCAATCTTGAGGGCAAGGGCGCTAGACCTCTGGGGATGGATGCATGAATACCCAAAGTAGGGTTAGGGTTAGGTCCTAGGGGCATGGCATCCCTGGTCTGCCAGCACCGCTGTGGTCTCTCCCTATGGCTCAGTTGAGAATGTGTGCCTGAAGGACCCTTAGGTGCCCAGATCGTGGTCCTAAGTGTCGCCAAAGGTGGGGGTGGCCTGAGGGATGCATGCAGGTGTGTTTCACTATGTTGGTTAAGCATACTTCTAAATGTCATGGTTTCCTTTAGGGATCAGATGAAGTTATGCAGTGCACATCATGGGGTCATATCTGATGAGTTACTGGACCATTCTTCTGATTTCAGAAATCTGATCACCCAAACTAGGCATAGGGTTAGGGTTAGGGTTAGACTTTTGTCTTAGCCACAAGGAATGTCGAATCTGCCAGCACACATAAGGGCTCATTGATGGCCTTAATTGAGGCCAGGAGTCATGAGTCTCCTCAGGCCTTGGGCTTTTTGCCTGGGCGGGGGGGGGGGGGTAAAAATGGTGGGAAAGGCCTCAGGGCAGCATGCTGATTTCTACCACTATGAGGGTATAAGATAGAACCAAATGAATCACTTTCCTTCTGACTGAGAGGCTGAGTCCTGAGGTCAGTGTGATGCTCCCATCAATGGGAAGACTTGGGTATCAGCCCATTAGGGCCCGGAGCCTGAAAGCCCAAACTAGGGTTAGGGTTCTGTTCTGGGAGCATGTCAGGCCTGATGGGCCAGTGCAAGGGGAGGCTTTCCAGAGGGCTGAGTTGAAGGAATTGTTCTGGCAGCACGTCCGAATCCGGGATTTTGGTCAGGGTTCCTCCAAGTTGGGGAGGTGAGAGGGGGCATCCATGATTCTCCCACCAGGATGGTACTCACATTTTCCACATCGGTGGCAGTGAGAGTCCTGTGTTGTGAATAAGGGGTCCCCAATCTGGAAGGCTACAGGGCCAGCCCTATGGCGACAAAAGCCAAAATACCCAACCTAGGGTAAAGGTCTGGTTCCTGGGGCATGGCAGGCCCGATGGGCCCTTGCGAGTCCCGGCTTTCCAGAAGGCTGAGTTGAGGGCATTATTCTGGCAGTACATCTGACTCCGGGATGTTGGTCAGGGGGTCCTCCAAAGTTGGGAGAGGCAAGAGGGTGCATGCAGGATTCTCCCCCCAGGAGGGTACTGCACAGTGCCAAATGGAACAGTTTCCACGTCAGTTGCAGTCAGAGTCCTGTATTGTGAATAAGGGGTCCCCAATCTGGATGGCTACGGGGCCAGGCTTATGGAGATGGGAGCCAAAATACCCAACCTAGGGTTAGGGTTAGTTCCAAGGGGCATGTTATCCCTGCTCTGCTGATAATTCTGTGCTCTCCCACTAGGGCTGAGTTGAGGGTGTGTACCTGCAGGATTGTTAAACGCCTGGATATTGGTTCTGTGGGCTGCCTAAGCTGGAGGTGGCCCAAGGGATGCATGCCCTTTAGTCTCAATCTGCAGGTTATCCATACTTCTAAATGTCATTTGTTCCTCCTGGGATCAGAGGAAATTTTGCGGTGCAGGTCAGGGGTCCCCAATCTGATGGGTTTCTGGATGATTCCTTTGATTTCAGAAGCCTGATCACCCAACCTAGGCACAGGAATAGTGATTGGGATAGGGTTAGGGTTAGGGTTATGTCCTCACAGTTTCCATGTCGGTGGCAGTGTGTTGTGAATAAGGGGTCCCAAATCTGGAAGGCTACGGGGCCAGCCCTATGTTGACAATAGCTAAAAAACCCAACCTAGGGTTAGGGTTAGTTCCAAGGGGAATGTTATCCGCACTCTGCTGATACTACTGTCCTCTCTATTAGGGGTGAGTTGAGGATGTGTGCCTGTAGGATCCTTAGAAGCCTGGATCCTGGTGCAGGGGGGCCGCCTAAGCTGGGGTGGCCTGAGGGATGCATGCAGGTATGTCTTGCTCTGCGGGTTATCCATACTTCTAAATGTCATATGTTCCTACTGGGATCAGAGGAAATAATTGCGCTGCAGGTCAGTGGTCCCCCATATGTTCCGTTTCTGGATGATTCCTCTGATTCAGGATCCTGATCACCCAACCTAGGCATAGCATTAGGGATAGGGTTAGGGTTAGGGCTAGGGTTAGTGTTAGGGTTATGTCTGAGGGACAAGGCAGATTGAATATGCAAGCCCACATAAGGGCTCAACCAAGGCGAGAATTGAGGATGGAAATCAGGAGTCTCCACCGGCCCTGGACTACAGTCCTTGATGGGCAAAGATGGCGGGAATGGCCTCACGGGAGCATTCTGGTTTCTACCGCTCTGAGGGTATTAGGTAGCATCGAATGAAAACAGTTACCTCCTGACTGAGAGGCTGAGTCCTAGGTTGAGTCTGATGTTCCTTCCCTTCAATGGGCTGAATTAGGTGGCTGACTTCTGACCCAGGACTAATCACCGAACCTAGGGTTACGAATTTGTCATGGGAGAATGTAGGCCCAATGTTTCAGTGCAAATATATCCTGCAGCAGAGTTTAAGGCATTAATCTGGTGTCGGAGCAGGCCCTGGTATTGGAGGCAGGGCTTCTCCTAAGGTGTGGTTGCCTTTAGGGTGCATGGAGGTTTCTCCCTCAGTGAGAATGCTGCACAGGCGAAATGGCACATTTCTTTGCCTGGGAACCAGAGTCCTGTGAAGTGAATAAGGTGTCCCCAATCTGGAGGGCGAGGGAGCCAGGCCGATGGGAACAGATGCATGAATACCCAACTTAGGGGTAGGGTTATTGAGGATATCTGTCTGAAGGATCAGATGAAATTAGGCGATGCATGTCACGGGGTCCCATCTGATGGGTTTTTGGACCATTCCTCTGATATCAGCAATCTGATCCCGAAAATTAGGCCTAGGCTTAGGGTTAGGTATAGGTTTAGGGTTATGTCTTAGCCATAAGGCATCTGAAATGTGCCAGCGCAGATAAGGGCTTACGGAAGGCCTGAATTGAGAAATGGGGCCAAGAGGATCCTCAGGCCTTGCACTTTTTACCTGGAGGGCCAAAGGTGTTAGGTATGGCCTCAGGGGAGCCTGCTGGTTTCTACCGCTCAGAGGGTAATAGCACCAAATGAAACAGATTCCTCCTGATTGAGAGGCTGAGTCCTGAGCTCAGTGTGATGCTCCCATGAATGGGAGGACTTGGGTGTCAGCCCATTCCAATCCAGAGCCTGCAAACCCAACCTAGGGTTAGGGTTTGGTTCTGGGAGCATGGCAGGCCCAATGGGCCAGTTCGAGGGCAGGCTTTCTGAGGGCTGAGTTGAGGGCATTATTCTGGCAGCCCATTTGACTCCGGGATTTTGGTCAGGGGATTCTCTAAAGGTGGGTGAGGTGAGAGGGGCCATTCAGGATTCTCCCACCAGGAGGGTCCTGCACAATGCCAAATGGTCCTGTTTCCACATAGGTGGCAGTTAGAGTCCCCTGATGTAAATAAGGGGTCCCCAATCTGGATGGCTATGGGACCAGGTCTATGGGGACAGAACTTAATATACCCAACCTACATTTAGGGTTAGTTCCAAGGGGCTTATAATCCCCGCTCTGCAGATACTACTGTCCTCTCCCACTAGGGCTGAGTTAAGGGTGTGTGCCTGCATGATACTTAGATGCCTGGATCGTGATTCTGGAGGCCACCTAAGCTGAAGGTGGCCCTAGGGATCCATGCAGGTTTGTCTCACTCTGGGGGTTATCCATACTTCTAAATGTCATATGTTCCTCCTAGGATCGGAGGAAATTTTGCGTTGCAGGTCAGGGGTTCCCCATCTGATGGGTTTCTGGATGATTCCTCTGATTTCAGAAGCCCGATCACCCAACCTAGGCATAGGGTTAGGGATTAGGTTAGAGTTAGGGTTAGGGTTAGGGTTAGGGTTATGTCTTAGGGACAAGGCAGATCAAATCTGCCATCGTACATAAGGGCTCACCTAAGTCCTGAATTGAGGCCGGGAGTCAGGAGGCTCCTCTGGCCCTGGTCTTTTGGCCTGGAGAGGCAAATTGGCGGGAATGGCCTCACGGGAACTTGCCAGTTTCTACCACTCTGAAGGTAATATCTAGCATCAAATGAAACAGTTACCACCTGGCTGAGAGCCTGAGTCCTAGGCTGAGTCTGATGTTCCCTTCAATGGGCGGAATTAGGTGGCCCACCTCTGACCCAGGTCTAATTACCCAACCTAGGGTTAGAAATTTGTCGTGGGAGAATGGCAAGTCTGAAGGGTCAGTGCAGATATAAGCTCCTGGTATGCTGTTTAGGGCATTACTCTCGTGTCCCGGCAGGTTCTGGTATTGTGTTCAGGGGGTCCTCCGAAGGTGTGGGTGCCTTTAGGGTGCATGGAGATTTCTCCCTCAATGAGGATTCTGCACAGGGCCAAATAGCACAGTTTATTGAGTGTGGCAACCAGAGTTCTGTGAGGTGAATAAGGGGTCCCAGGTATAAGCTCCTGGAGCGCTGTTTAAGGCATTAATCTGGTGTCGGGACAGGCCCTAGTATTGTGGTCAGGGGGTTCTCTGAAGTTGTGTGTGCCTTTAGATTTCATGGAGGTTTCACCCTCAATGAGGATTCTGCACAGGTCCAAATGACACACTTTTCTTGTGTGTGGCAACCAGAGTCCTGTGAGGTGAATAAAGGGTCCCCAATCTGGAGGGCGAGGGAGCAGGACCTATGGAGACAGATGCATGAATATCCAACCTAGGGTTAGGGTTACATCCTAGGAGCATGGCCTCCTTGCTCTGCGAGCACTGCTGTGGTCTCCTCCGAGGGCTCACTTGAGGATGTCTGTCTGAAGGATCCTTAGACGTCTGGATCATGGTCCTAAGGGACGCCTAAGGTGGGGTTAGCCTGAGGGATGCATGTAGATGTGTCTCCCTGTGCATGTTAAGCATACTTCTAAATGTCATGGTTTCCTCTGAGGATCAGACGAAATTATGTGGTGCATGTCACAGGTCCCATCTCATGGGTTTCTGGACCATTCCTCTGATTTCACCAATCTGATCCCCCAAACTAGGCCTAGACTTAGGGTTAGGGATAGGGTTAGGATTATGTCTTAGCCATAAGGCATGTGAAATGTGCCAGTGTGGATAAGGGCTCACCGAAGGACTGAATTGTGGCCGGGAGTCACGAGGCCCCTCAGGCCTTGGGGGTTTTGCTTCCAGCGGCAAAGGAGGTGGGAATGGTGTCAGGAGAGACTGCTGGTTTCTACCACTCTGAGGGTGATAGTTAGCACCAAATGAAACAGTTTCCTCCTGACTGAGGGACTGAGTCCGGTGGTCACTGTGATGGTCCCATCAATGGGAGGACTTGGGTGTCAGCCCTTTCTGCTCCAGAGCCTGAAAACCCAACCTAGGGTTAGGGTTTGGTTCCGGGAGCATGGCAGGCCCAATGCGCCCATGTGAGGGCAAGCTTTCCAGAGGGCTGCGTTGAGGGCATTATTCTGGCAGCATCCGACTCGGGGATTTTGGGCAGGGGATCTTCCAATGTTGTTAGCAGCAAGAGGGGTCATGCAGGATTCTCCTGCCAGGAGGGTCCTGCACAGTGCCAAACAGTACAGTTTCCACGTTGGTGGCAGTCAGAGTCTTGTGTTGTGAATAAGGGGTCCCTAGTCTTGATGGCTACGGGGCCAGGCCTATGGGGACGGAAGCCAAAATACCCAACCTAGGGTTAGGGTTAGGTCCAAGGGGCATGTTATCCGGGATCTACTGATACTACTGTCCTCTCCCACTAGTGCTGAGTTGAAGGTGTGTGCCTGTAGGATCCTTAGACGCCTCCATCCTGGTCCTGGGGGCCGCCTAAGCTGGGGGTGGCCTGAGGGATGCATGCAGATATGTCTCGCTCTGCGGGTTATCCATACTTTTTTTTTTTAAGATTTTATTTATTTGTTAGGGAGAGAGAGCGAGCACAGGCAGACAGAGAGGAAGGCCGAGGCAGAGGAAGAAGCAGGCTCCCTGCAGAGCAAGGAGCCAGATGTGGGACTCAATCCCAGGACTTTGGGATCATGACCTGAGCCAAAGGCAGCTGCCCAACCAACTGAGCCACACAGTCGCCCCAGGTTATCCATACTTCTAAGTGTCATATGTTCCTATAGGATCGGAGGAAATATTGCGCTGCAGGTCAGGAGTCCCCCATCTGTTGGGTTTCTGGATGATTCCTCTGATTCAGGATCCTGATCACCCAACCTAGGCATAGCGTTAGGGTTAGGGTTAGGGTGAGGGTTGGGGTTATGTCTGAGGGACAAGGCAGATCAAATCTGCCAGCCCAGGCCTGAATTGAGGCTGGGAATCAGGAGTCTCCTCCAGCCCTGAACTTTTGTCCTGGAGGGGCAAAGATGGCGGGAATGGCCTCATGGGAGCTTGATGGTTTCTACCGCTCTGAGGGTATTAGGCAGCATCGAATGAAACAGTTACCTCCTGGCTGAGAGCCAGAGTCCTAGGTTGAGTCTGATGTTTCCTTCAATGGGCAGAATTAGGTGGCAGACTTCTGACCCAGGCCTAATCACCGAACTTATGGTTAGGAATTTGTCATGGGAGAATGGCAGGCCTGATGGGTTAGTGCAGATAGAAGATCCTGAAGCACAATTTAAGGCATTAATCTGGTGTCAGAGCAGGCCCTGGTGTTGTGGTCAGGGGTCCTCCTAAGGTTTGGGTGCCTTTAGGTTGCATGGAGTTTTCTCCCTTAAAGAGGATGCTGCATCCTTCCAAATGGCATAGTTTTCTTTGCCTGGAAACCAGTGTCCTGTGAGGTGAATAAGGGGTCCCCAATCTGGAGGGTGAGGTAGCCAGACCGATGGGACCAGATGCATGAATACCCAAATTAGCGGTAGGGTTAGTTGAGGATGTCTGTCTGCAGGATAAGACAAAATTATGCAGTGCATGTCACAGGGTCCCATCTGATGAGTTTTTGGACCATTCCTCTAATTTCACCAATCTGATCCTCCAAACTAGGCCTAGACTTAAGGTTAGGAAGAAGTTTAGGTTTGTGTCTTAGCCATAAGCATGTGAAATGTGCCAGCATAGATAAGGGCTCACAGAAGGCCTGAATTGAGACTGGGGGTCAAGAGGCTCCTCAGGCCTTGGGCTTTTTGCCTGGAGGGGCAAAGGTGGTGGGAATGGCCTCAGGGGAGCCTGCTGGTTTCTACTGCTCTGAGGGTAATAGCACCAAATGAAACAGTTTCCTCCTGACTTAGAGGCTGTGTCCTGCAATCTGTGTGATGTTCCCGTCAATGGGAGGACATGAGTGCCAGCCCATTCTGATCCAGAGCCTGAAAACCCAACCTAGGGTTAGGGTTTGGTTCTGGGAGCATGGCAGGCCCAATGCGCCAGTGTGAGGGCAGGCTTTTCAAAAGCTGAGTTGAGGGCATTATTCTGACAGTGCATCTGACTCCGGGATTTTGGTCAGGGGATCCTCCAAAGGTGGGTGAGGCGAGAGGGGGCATGCAGGATTCTCCCTTCAGGAGGGTCCTGCACAATGCCAAATGGTCCTGTTTCCATGTCGGTGGCAGTCAGAGTCCTGTGTTTTGAATAGGAAGTCCCCAATCTGGATGGCTATGGGGCCAGGTCTATGGGGACAGAAGCCAAAACACCAAACATAGGGTTAGAGTTAGGTCCTAGGGGCATGTTATCAATCCTCTGCTGATACTGATGTGCTCTACCACTATGGTTGATTTGAGGGTATGTGCCTGCAGATTCATTACACGGCTGCATCATGGTCCTGGAGGCCACCTAGGATTGGGGTGGCCTGAGGGATGCATGCAGGTTTGTCTGGCTCCGCGGGAAAACCATACTTCTTAATGTCATGTGTTCCTCCTGACATCAGAGGAAATTTTGTGGTGCAGGTCAGGAGCCCCCCATCTGATGGGTTTCTGGCCGATTCCTCTGATTTCAGAAGCTTGATCATTCAACCTAGGCATAGGGATAGGGATACGATTAGGGTTAGGGTTAGGATTATGTTTCAGACACAAGGCAGATCGAATCTGCCAGGGCAGATAAAGCCTCACTCAAGACCTGAATTGAGGCTGGGAGTCAGGAGGCTCTTTGGGCACTGGGCTTTTGGCCCAGAGGGGAAAAAATGGCAGAAATGGCCTCAGGGAGCATGCTGGTTTCTACCGTTCTGAGGGTATTAGGTAGCATCGAATGAAACAGTTTCCTCCTGGCTGAAAGGCTGAGTCCTTGGGTGTGTCTGATGTTCCCTTCAATGGGAGGAATAGGTGCCAGACCTCTGACCCAGGCCTAAGCACACAACCTAAGGTTAAGAATTTGTCATGGGAGAATGGCAGGCCTGATGGGTCAGTGCAGATTTAAGTTCCCGGAGCGCTGTTTAGGGCATTACTCTGGTGTCCCGGCAGGCTCTGTTATTGTGTTCAGGGGGTCATACGAAGGTGTGGGTGCCCTTAGGGTGCATGGAGGTTTCTCCCTCAATGAGCATTTTGCACAGGGCTAAATAACAGTTTTGTTGAGTGTGGCAACCAGATTTCTGTGAGGTGAATAAGGGGTCCCCAATCCAGAGGGCAAGGGAGTCAGAACTCTTGGGACGGATGCATGAATACCCAACCTAGGGGTCGGGTGATTTCCTCGGGGCATGGCATTCCCAGTTTACTGGCACTGCTGTGATCTCTCCCTATGGCTCAGTTGAAGATGTGTGTCTGAAGGATCTTTAGATGCCTGGATTGTGGTCCTAAGGATCGCCTAAGCTGGGTGTGTCCTGACAGATGCATGCAGTTTTGTCTCACTCTGTGGGTTAACCATACTACTAAATGTCATTTGTTCCTCCTAGGATCAGAGGAAATTTTGTGGTGCAAGTCAGGGGTCTCTCATCTAATGATTGTCTGGACGATTCCTCTGATTTCAGAAGCCTGATCACACAACCTAGGCATAGGGTTAGGGTAGGTTTAGAGTTAGGATTAGGCTTAGGGTTATGTCTTTGGGACAAGGCAGATCGAATCTGCCAGTGTAGATAAGGGCTCACCCAGGGCCTGAATTGAGGTTGGGGATCAGGAGGATCCTCCGGCCATGGGCTTTTAGCCTGGATGGGCAAAGATGGCGGGAATGGCCTCAGGGGAGCGTGCTGGTTTCCAGCACTCTGAGGGTATTAGGTAGAATTGAATGAAACAGTTTCCTCTTGGCTGAGAGGATGAGTCTTAGAGTGAGTCTGATGTTCCCTTCAATGGGCGGAATTAAGTAGCAAACCTCTGACCCAGGCCTAATCACTGAAATTAGGGTTAGGAATTTATCGTGGGAGAGTGACATGCCCGATGGGTCAGTTCAGATATAAGCTCCTGGAGCACTGTTTAAGGCATTAATCTGGTGTGGGGAAGGCCCTGCTATTGTGGTCAGGGGGTCCTCTAAAGTTGTGGGTGCCTTTAGGTTGCATGGAGGTTTCTCCCTCAATGAGTGTTCTGCACAGGGCCATATGGCATAGTTTACTTGTGTGTGGCAATAAGAGTTCTGTGAAGTGAATAAGGGGTCCCCAATCTGGATGGCTATGGGGCCAGGTATATGGGGATGGAAGCCAAAATACCCAACCTAGAATTAGGGTTAGTTCCAAGGGGCATGTTATCCTCGCTCTGGTGATACTACTGTGCTCTCCCACTGGGGCTGAGTTAAGATTGTGTTTCTGCAGAATCCTTGGACGCCTGGATCATGGTCCTAAGGGTCACCGAAGATGGGGGTGGCCTGGGGGATGCATGCATGTGTGTCTCCTTGTGCGAGTTAAGCATACTTCAAAATGTCATGGTTTCCTCCAGGGTTCAGACGAAATTATGTGGTGTAAGTCAGGGGATCCCATCTGATAGGTTTCTGGAACACTCCCCTGATGTCAGAAATCTAATCACCCAAACTAGGCCTAGGGTTTGGGTTAGGGTTACGGTTAGTGTTATGTATTAGCCATAAGGTATGAAGAATCTGCCATCGCAGATAAGAGCTCAAGGAAGGCCTCAATTGAGGGCAGGAGTCACGAGGCTCCTCAGGCCTTGGGCTTTTTGCCTGGAGGGGCAAAGGTGGTGGGAATGGCCTCAGGGGAGTATGCTGCTTTCTACCGATCTGAGGGTATTAGATAGCACCAATGAAACTGTTTCCTTATGATTGAGAGGCTGAGTCCTGAGGTCAGTGTGATGCTCCCATCAATGGGAGGACTTGGGTATCAGCCCTTTCAGGTGCAGAACCTGAAAACACAACCTAGGCTTAGGGTTCTGTTCTGGGAGCATGGCAGGCCTGATGGGCTAGTGGGAGGGCAGGCTGTCCAGAGGGCTGAGTTAAGGGCATTGTTTTGGCAGCACGTCTGACTCCGGCCTTTTGGTCAGGGGGTCCTTCAAGGGTGGGAGAGGCTAGAGGGGGCATGCAGAATTCTCCCGCCAGGAGGGTACTGCACAGTGCCAAATGGTACAGTTTCCACCTCGGTGCCAGCCAGAGTCCTGTGTTGTGAATAAGGGGTCCCCAATATAGAAGACTACAGGGCCAGGCCTATGGGGATGGAAGACAAAATATCCAACCTAGAGTAAAGGTGAGATCCAAGGGGTATGTTATCCCCACTCTGCTGATACCGCTGTGCTCTCCCAGGATGGCTGACTTGAGTGTGTGTGCTTTCAGGGTCGTTAGATGCCTGGATCCTGGTTCTGGGGGCCGCCTAAGCTGGTGGTTGCCCGAGGGATGCATGCAGGTTTGTCTCGCTCTGTGGGTTATCCATACTTCTAGATGTCATGTATTCCTCCTGGGATCAGGAAATTTTGCTGTGTAAGTCAAGGGTCCCCCACTTGATGGGCTTCTGGACGATTCCTCTGATTTCAGAAGCCTGATCACCCAAATTAGGCATAGGATTAGGGATAGGGTTAGGGTGAGTTTTGGGGTTAGGAATGTGTCTTAGGGACAAGGCAGATTGAATCTGCCAGTCTGGATAAGGACTCACCCAAGGCCTAAATTGAGGCTGGGAGTCAGGAGGCTTCTCCGGCCCTCATCTTTTGGCCTGGAGGGGCATATATGGCGGGATGGTCTCAGGGGAGCCTGCTGGTTTCTACTGCTCTGAGGGTATTAAGTAGCATCGAATGAAACAGTTTCCTCCTGGATGATAGGGTGACTCTTAGAGTGAGTCTGATGTTTCCTTCAATGGGAGGAATTAGGGGGCAGACCTCTGACCCAGGACTAAGCACCCAACCTAGGGTTAGGAATTTGTCATGGGAGAATGGCAGGCCCGATAGGTCAGTGCAGATATTAGCTCCCAGAGCACTGTTTAGGGCATTAATCTCGTGTCTGGGCAAACTCTGGTATTTTAGTAGGGGGTCCTCTGAAGGTGTGTGTGCCTTTAGGGTGGATGGAGGTTTCTCCCTCAATGAGGATTCTGAACAGGGCCAAATCGCACGGTTTTCTTGTGTGTGGGAACCAGAGTCCTGTGAGGTGAATAAGGGGTCCAGAATCTGAAGGGTGAGGGAGCCAGACCTCTAGGGACGGATGCATGAATATCCAACCTAGGGTTAGTGTTAGGTCCTAGGGGCATGGCATCCCTGGTCTGCCGGCACTGCTGTGGTCTCTCCCTATGGCTTAGTTGAGGATGTGTGTCTGAAAGATCCTTAGACGCCTGGATTGTAATCCTAAGCATCGTCTAAAGTAGGGGTGGCCTAGGGATGCATGCATGTGTGTCTTCCCTGCGGGTTAAGCATACGTCTAAATGTCATGGTTTCCTCCATTGATTAGACGAAATGATTCAGTGCATATCAGAGGGTCCCATCTGATGGGTTTCTGGACCATTCCTCTGATTTCAGAAATCGGATCACCCAAGCTAGGCCTAGGTTTAGGGTGAGGTTTAGTTTTAGGGTTATGTCTTACCCATAAGGCATGTGGAATCTGCCAGCACAGATAAGGGCTCACCTAAGGCAGGAATTGAGGCCGGGAGTCTCGAGGCTCCTCAGGCCTTGGACTTTTTGCCTGGAGGGGCAACGATGGTGGGAATGGCCTCAGGGGAGCATGTTGGTATCTGCGGCTCTGAGAGTATTAGATATAACCAAATGAGACGGTTTCCTCCTGACTGAGACTCTGAGTCCTTTGGTCACTCTGATCCTCCCATCAATGGGAAGATTTGACTGTCAGCCCTTTCAGGTCCAGAGCCTGAAAGCCCAAACTAGGGTTAGGGTTCGGTTCTGGGAGCATGGCAGGCCCAATGGGCCAGTGTGAGGTCAGGCTTTCCAAAGGGCTGAGTTGAGGGCATTGTTCTGGCAGCGCATCTGACACCGGGATTTTCATCAAGTGCTCCTCCAAAAGTGGGAGAGGCGAGAAGGCATGCAGTATTTTCCCGCCAGGAGGGTACTGCACAGTGCCAAGTGGTACAGTTTCCACATCGGTGGCAATCAGAGTCCTGTGTTGTTAATAAAGTGTCCCAAATCTGGAAGGCTTCGGGGCCAGGCTTATGGGGACAGAAGACAAAATACCCAACCTAGGTTTAGGGTTAGGTCCAAGAGGTATCTTATCCTACTCTGCTGATACTGCTGTGCTCTCCCACTATGGCTGAGTTGAGTGTGTGTGCCTGCATGATCATTACATGCCTGTATTGTGGTCCTGGGAGCCGCCTATGATGGGGGTGCCCAAGGGATGCATGCAGATTTGTCTCCCTCTGTGGGTTAACCATACTTCTAAATGTCATGTGTTCCTCCTGGAATCAGAAGAAATTTTGCGGTGCAGGTCAGGGGTCCCCCACCTGATTGGCTTCTGGATGATTCCTCTTATTTCAGAAGCCTGATCACCCAACCTAGTCATAGGGTTAGGGATAGGGTTCGAGTTAGGGTTAGGATTAGGGTTAGGATTATGTCTTAGGGACAAGGCAGATCAAATCTGCCAGTGTAGATAAGGGCTCATCTAAGGTCTGAATTGAGGCCGGGAATCAGGAGGATCCTCCAGCCCTGGGCTTTGGCCTGGATGGGCAAAGTTTGCGGGAATGGCCTCAGGGGAGCATACTGCTTTCTACCACTCTGAGGGTATTACGTAGAAGCAAATGAAATGGTTTCCTCCTGGCTGAGAGGATGAGTCCTAGAGTGACTCTAATGTTCCCTTCAATGGAAGGATTTAGGTGGCAGACCTCTGACCCAGGCCTAAGGACCCAAATTAGGATTAGGAATTTTTCGTGGGAGAATGGAGGCCCAATATTTCAGTGCAGATATCAGCTCCCAGAGCATTGCTTATGGCATTAATCAGATGTACAAGCAGGCTCAGGTATTGTGGTCAGGGGCTCCTCTGATGGTGAGGATACCTTTAGGGTGCATGGAGTTTTCTCCCTCAATGAAGACTCTGCACAGGGCCACATGGCACAGTTTTCTTGTGTGTGGCAACCAGAGTCCTGTGAGGAGAATAAGGGGTCCCCAATCTGGAGGGCGAGAGAGCCAGACCTATGGGGACAGATGCATGAATACCCAACCTTGGGTTAGGGTTATGTCCTAGGGACATGGCATCTCCGGTCTTCAGGCACTGCTGTGGTCTCTCCCTATGGCTCAGGTGAGGATGTCTGTCTGAAGGATCCTTAGACGCCTGGATCGTGGTCCTAAGGGTCACCTACGGTGGCGGTGGCCTGGGGGATGCATGCAGCTGTGTATCCCTGTGGGTGGTAAGCATACTTCGAAATGTCATGGTTTCCAGAGCGATAGGTGAAATTATGCTGTGCACATCATGGATTCCCATCTCATGGGTTTCTGGACCATTCCTCTGATTTCAGAAATCTGATCACACAAACAAGGCCTAGGGTTAGGGTTGGGGTTAGGGTTAGGGTTGGGTTATGGTTATGTCTTAGCCATGAGGTGTGTCACATCTGCCAGCACAGATAAGGGCTCACTGAAGGACTGATTTGACGCTGATAGTCATGAAGGTCCTCAGGCCTTCGGCTATTTGCCTGGAGGGGCAAAGGTGGTGGGAATGGCCTCAAGTGAGCATGCTCGTTTCTACTGATCTGAGGGATTTGGATAGCACCAAACGACACAGTTTCCTCCTGACTGAGAGGCTGAGTCCTGCTTTCAGTGTGATGCTCCCATCAATGGGAGGACTTTGGTGTCAGCCTTTTTGGGTCCAGAGCCTGAAAGCCCAACCTAGGGTTAGGGTTCTGTTCCGAGAGCATGGCAGGCCCGATTGGCCTGTTCAAGGGCAGGCTTTTCAGAGTGCTGAGTGGGGGGGGATTGTTCTGGCAGCATGTACGACTCCGGGATTTTGTTCAGGGGGTCCTCCAAAAGTGGGGGAGAAGAGAGGAGGCATGCAGAATTATCCCACCAGGAAGGTACTGCACAGTGCCAAATTGTACAGTTTTCACATCCTGTGAAAATTCAGAGTCCTGTGTTGTGAATAAGGCATCCCCAGTCTGGATGACTACGGGGCCAGGCCTATGGGGATGGATGCATGAATACCCAACCTAAGGTTAGGGTTAGGTCCTAGGGACATGGCATCCCCTGTCTGCTGGCACTGCTGTGGTCTCTCCCTATGGCTCAATTTAGGATCTGTGTCTGAAGGATCCTTAAATGCCTGGATCGTGGTCCTAAGGGTCGTATAAGAGGGCGTGGCCTGAGGGACACATGCAGGTGTGGGTGAAGCATACTTTTAAATGTCATGTTTTCCTCTAGGGACCAGAAGAAATTATGCAGTGCACATCTGATGGGTTTCTGACGATTCCTCTGATTTCAGAAATCTGATCACCCAAACTAGGCCGTGGGTTAAGGTTAGGGTTATGTCTTAGCCATAAGGCTTATGGAATCTGCCAGCCCAGATAAGGTCTCGCCGAAGGCCTGAATTGTGGTCTGGAATCATGAGGCTCCTCAGGCCTTGGCATTTTGACTAGAGGGGCAAAGATGGTGGGAATGGCCTCAGGGGAGCATGCTGGTTTCTACCACTCTGAGGGTATAGATAGCACCAAATGAAAAGATTTCTTCCTGACTGATAGGCTGAGTCCTGCAGTCAGTGTGATGCTCCCATAAATGGGGGGACTTGGGTGTCAGCCCTTTCGGGTCCAGAGCCTGCAAGCCCAAACTAGGGTTAGGGTTTGGTTCTGGGAGCATGGAAGGCCTGATGGGCCAGTGCGAGGGCAGTCTTTCTAGAGGGCTGAGTCGAGGGTGTTATTCTGGGAGCACATCCGACTCCGGGATGTTGGTCAGAGGGTCCTCCAAATGTGGGAGGGGTGAAAGGGGGCATGCAGGATTCTCTGCCAGGAAGGTACTGCACAGTGCCAAATGATACAGTTTCCTCGTCGGTGGCAGTCAGAGTCCTGTGTTGTTAATAAGGTGTCCCCAGTCTGGATGGCTACAGGGCCAGGCCTATGGGGACAGAAGCCAAAATACCCAGCCTAGGGTGAGGGTTAGGTCCTAGGGGCATGTTATCTCCACTCTACTAATACTGCTCTGCTCTCCCACTATGGCTGAGTTGAGGTTGTGTGCCTGCAGGATCTTGGGATGCCTGGATCATGGTCCTGGGGGCCGCCTAAGTTGGGGGTGACCCAAGGGATGCATGCAGGTTTGTCTCACACTTCGGGTTAACCATACTTCTAAATGCCATGTCTTCTTCCTGGGATCAGAGGAAATTTTGTGGTGCAAGTCTGGGGTCCCCCATTTCATGGGTTTCTGAATGATTCCTCTGATTTCAGAAACCTGATCACTCAACCTAGGAATAAGGTTAGGGATATAATTATGGTTAGGGTTAAGGGTAGGTTTATGTGTTAAGGACAAGGCAGATCGAATCTGCCAGAATTTATAAGGGCTCACCCAAGGCCTGACTTGAGGCCGGGAGTCAGGAGACTCCTCTGGCCCTGGGCTTTTGGCTTCGAGGGGTAAAAATGGTAGGAATGGCCTCAGGGGAGCATGCTGGTTTCTACCGCTCTGAGGGTATTAGATAGTATCCAATTGAACAGTGTCCTCCTGGCTGAGAAGCTGAGTCCTGGGGTGAATATGATGTTCCCTCCAATTGGAGGAATTAGGTGGCAGTCCTCTGACCCAGGCCTAAGTAACCAAACAAGGCTTAGGAATTTGTCGTGGGAGAATGTCAGGCCCAATGGATCAGTTCAGATATAAACACCCGAAGTGCTGTTTAGGGCATTACTCTGTTGTCCGGGCAGGCTCTCATATTGTGGTCAGGGGGTACTCCGAATTTGTGGGTGCCTTTAGGGTGCATGGAGATCTCTCCCTCAATGAGGATTCTGCAGAGGGCGAAATCACACAGTTTTCTTGCTTATGGCAACCAGAGTCCTGTGAGGTGAATAAGGGGTCTGGAGGGCAAGGGATCCAGACCTCTGGGGACAGATGCATGTATACCCAACCTAGAGTTAGCGTTAGTTCCTGGGGACATGACATCCCCGGTTTGCCGACACTGTTGTGGTCTCTCCCTATGTCTCAGTTGAGGATGTGTGTCTGAAGGATCCTTAGATGCCTGGATCGTGGACCTAAGGTTCGGATTCGGGGAGGTTGCCGAGAGATGCATGCAGGTGTGTCTCCCTGTGCGGCTTAAGCATACTTCTTTTTTTTTTTTATTTTTTATTTTTTTCTTTTTTTTTAATTTAAGCTTTTTTAAAATTTAAACATATAATGTAACGCCACCCTCCTCTCCCAACCCCTCTCCCCCCCACCCCCCTCAGTTTGTTTTATGACATTAAGCGTCTCTTTTGGTTTGTCTCCCTCCCGATCCCATCCTGTTTCATTTTTTTCTTTTCCTATCACCTTAACCCCCACCCCTGTTGCAACTCCACTTCCTCATATCAGGGAGATCATGTGATAGTTGTCTTTCTCCAGTTGACTTATTCGCTAAGGATAATACGCTCTAGTTCCATCCATGTTGTCGCAAATGGTAAGATTTCAGTTCTTTTGATGGCTACATAGTATTCCATTGTGTATATATATATATATATATATATATATATATATATATATATACCACCTCTTCTTTATCCATTCATCTGTTGATGGACATCTAGGTTCTTTCCATAACTTGGCTATTGTGGACATTGCTGCTATAAACATTCGGATACATGTGCCCCTTTGGATCACTACGTTTGTATCTTTAGGGTAAATACCCAGTAGTGCAATCGCTGGGTCATAAGGTAGCTCTATTTTCAAATTTTTGAGGAACTCCCATGCTGTTTTCCTGAGTGGTTGCACCAGCTTGCATTCCCACCAACAGTGTAGGAGGGTTCCCCTTTCGCCACATCCGCGTCAGCATCTGTCATTTCCTGACTTGTTCATTTTAGCCATTCTGACTGGTGTGACCTGGTATCTCATTGTGGTTTTGATTTGTATTTCCCTGATGCCCAGTGATGTGGAGCACTTTTTCATGTGTCTGTTGGCCATCTGGATGTCTTCTTTGCAGAAATGTCTGTTCATGTCCTCTGCCCATTTCTTGATTGGATTATTTGTTCTTTGGGTGTTGAGTTTGCTAAGCTCTTTGTAGATTTTGGATACTAGCCCTTGATCTGATATGTCATTTGCAAATATCTTCTCCCACTCTGTCAGTTGTCTTTAGGTTTTGTTGACTGTTTCCATTGCTGTGCAAAAGCTTTTGATCTTGATGAAGTCCCAATAGTTCATTTTTCCCCTTGCTTCCCTTGCCTTTGGCGTTGATCCTAGGAAGAAGTTGCTGCGGCTGAGGTCGAAGAGGTTGCTGCCTGTGTTCTCCTCAAGGATTTTGATGGATTCCTTTCTCACGTTGAGGTCCTTCATCCATTTTGAGTCTATTTTTGTGAGTGGTGTTAGGAAATGGACCATTTTCATTTTTCTGCATGTGGCTGTCCAATTTTCCCAACACCATTTGCTGAAGAGGCTGTTTTTTCTATTGCATATTCTATCCTGCTTTATCGAATATTAGTTGACCATAGAGTTGAGGGTCTATTTCTGGGCTCTCTATTCTGTTCCATTGATCTATGTGTCTGTTTTTGTGCCAGTACCATACTGTCTTGATGATGACAGCTTTGTAGGAGAGCTTGAAGTCTGGAATTGTGATGCCACCAACTTTGGCTTTCTTTTTCAATATCCCTTTGGCTATTCAAGGTCTTTTCTGATTCCATATAAAATTTAGGATTATTTGTTCCATTTCTTTGAAAAAATTGGATGGGATTTTGATAGGCATTGCATTAAATGTGTAGATAGCTTTAGGTAGCATAGACATGTTCACAATATTTATTCTTCCAATCCATGAGCATGGAACATTTTTCAATTTCTTTGTGTCTTCCTCAATTTCTTTCATGAGTACTTTATAGTTCTCTGAGTATAGATTCTTTGCCTCTTTGGTTAGGTTTATTCCTAGGTATCTTATGGCTTTGGGTGTAATTGTACATGGGATTGACTCCTTAATTTCTCTTTCTTCTGTCTTGTTGTTGGTGTAAAGAAATGCAACTGATTTCTGTGCACTGATTTTATATCCTGACACTTTACTGAATTCCTGTACAAGCTCTAGCAATTTTGGAGTGGAGCCTTTTGGGTTTTCCACATATAGTATCATATCATCTGCAAAGAGCGATGGTTTGACTTCTTCTTTGCCAATTTGGATGCCTTTAATTTCTTTTTGTTGTCTGATTGCTGAGGCTAGGACTTCTAGTACTATGTTGAATAGCAGTGGTGATAGCGGACATCCCTGCCGTGTTCCTGACCTTAACGGAAAAGCTCTCAGTTTTTCTCCATTGAGAATGATACTTGCAGTGGGTTTTTCATAGATGGCTTTGATAATATTGAGGTATATGCCTTCTATCCCTATGCTTTGAAGATTTTTGATTAGGAAGGGATGTTGCACTTTGTCAAATGCTTTTTCAGCATCTATTGAGAGTTTCATATGGTTCTTGTTCTTTCTTTTGTTAATGTATTGTATCACATTGATTGATTTGCGGATGTTGAACCAACCCTGCTGCCCTGGGTTAAATCCCACTTGTTCGTGGTGAATAATCCTTTTATGTACTGTTGGATCCTATTGGCTAGTATTTTGGTGAGAATTTTCGCATCTGTGTTCATCAAGGATATTGGTCTGTTTTTCTCTTTTTTTGATGGGATCCTTGTCTGGTTTGGGGATCAAGGTGATGCTGGCCTCATAAAATGAGTTTGGAAGTTTTCCTTCCATTTCTATTCTTTGGAACAGTTTCAGGAGAATAGGAATTAATTCTTCTTTAAATGTTTGGTAGAATTCCCCTGGGAAGCCATCTGGCCCTGGGCTTTTGTTTGTTTGGGGGTTTTTGATGACTGTTTCAATCTCCTTACTGGTTATGGGCCTATTCAGGTTTTCTATTTCTTCCTGGTTCAGTTTTGGCAGTTTATATGTCTCTAGGAAAGCATCCATTTCTTCCAGATTGTCAAATTTGTTGGCATAGAGTTGCTCATAATATGTTCTTATGATTGTATTTCTTTGGTGTTGGTTGTGATCTCTCCTCTTTCATTCATGATTGTATTTATTTGGGTCCTTTCTCTTTTCTTTTGGATAAGTCTGGCCATGGGTTTATCAATCTTATTAATTCTTTCAAAGAACCAGCTCCTAGTTTCATTGATTTGTTCTATTGTTGTTGTTGTTGTTGTTGTTGTT